>CM038224.1:105973641-106206667 GCA_021442155.1 Cymbidium sinense | reverse complement strand
CCATTGACAATTTCCATATTCAAAGAATATATGAAGGGTTTTGGGTTTGATTTTGACTTGGGTTTGATTGAGTGATTGAAGTTTGGATTTATATATGAGCTCATGATTTGTAGGGTTGATTGAATCATGAGAGAAAATCAAGAGTTTGGTTTGATTTGATTTGGCTAAGTTCAAGATTTTGACTTGAAAGGCTTAGATTGGATTTTGAGTTGATTTGGGTTTGATTTTTGGAATAGGTTTTGATTGTTTGAATTTATATTTCATTTATATATGTGAATATAAATGAGAATATAAATGGATCATAAGAAAATTTCAAGGATTTGAAGTGGTTTAATCATGATTTGGGCTAAGTCCATTAAGAAGGATTTAAAGAACTTAGAAAAATTTGGAGTAGGGTTTTGAATTTTTGAAGTTGGTTTGATTGATTTATATTTATATTTCATTTATATATGTGAATATAAATGAGAATATAAATGAATTATGAAAATTCCATGACTTTGATATGGTTTGATCAAGATTTAGGCTAAGTTCATTAATGGAAAATTAATGACTTGGAGATTTCAAATTGGGAATTTAATTTTACCTTTGATTTGATTGATTTATATTTATATTTCATTTATATATGTGAATATAAATGAGAATATAAATGAGTTTTGAGAAAATCCCATGAGTTTGAATTGATTTGATCAAAGTTTAGGCTATGTCCATTAATGGAAAATTAAGGGACTTAAGAAAATTTCATGAATTGATTTGGAATTTTGAGTTTAGTTTGATTGATTTGAATTTATATTTCATTTATATATGTGAATATAAATTAGAATATAAATGGATTATGAGAAAATCTCAAAGATTTGATTTGATTTAGATCATGATTTTGGTTAAGTCCTTAAGAGAATATTAAGGACTTTGCAAAATTTGGACTTACGAAATTTTAATGAATTTTGATCATGGGTTTCAATCATGGATTTCAATCATATGGAGTTGATTTAAATTTGGAGAAAATCAATTAAGATTGATTTGGAGTTTGACTTGAAAGAAGGAAAGTGAGGAATGGTTTAAGTTAAGGGTAGGAAATTTTCCTAACACCCCTAAGGCATGACCTATTATGGATAACTCTTCTAAGTCTCTAGGGCTAGGTTTGAGTATCCACCTAATCACTAGATGTGTCTTATGACTAAGGAACTCTTAAAGTCTAAGAGGAATCTTATGTCTATGATGGAGGGGTTGAGAGCTCATTCTAAATGAGGTCAACACCTCCAAAAAAAAATAGAAATCTCTCAATATTTGAACCCCATTTAGTTTACCTAAATTTGTTAAATGAGGGTTCCAATTCAGCAATCAAATCAAGTTAACAATTCAAGTAAACAACATTCAAGTGAATATCTGACATGGTTCTCTTTTTAGCAATGCAGAGATTTCAGCACTCATGACCATCAGTAGAGAGGAGGTGGCAGGCAAGAAGCCACTTCTTGATTGACCTATGATTAGTTTCCCTAACCAAAGGAGAAAGGCCATAAAATTTCCTTTGAAAGCCAAGAATAAGATCAATAAGGATTTGTGGTATGATCTTATCCATTCTAGATAAGTATGACTCAAATGATAATCCTAATTCCCAAAGAAGACAACTCCCAAAATGACTATCACAATAGTGTAATCCATAAAATAGCGATTAGATGGACTTGATGTCTTTAAGGATTTCAACTTGGGTAGAGATACCCCCATTCTAAACTTTCATGGTGTCACTATCAACAAAGAGTTAGAATCATCAAATCTAATAGAAGAAATTTTGGGCACCATAAAGGAGTAGGTAGACATCAATTCTACCTCTCTTTTAGAAGATATCATAGAAGCCAATTATTGTAGTGGCGGTCCTACCACTTTCATCAAGACCAAGGAAAGAAAATCAGTCATTGGAAATAATCAAATTCTAAATCCTTCTTAAGATACACCTCATAATCCAAAATAAGGGCATCAAACTATTACGAAGGTTAATCATAAGGTCCTAAACTATCTTGGAAGGTTGCCCACTAAGCTAAAATAATGAGTGCACCCTCACCTTCTCTAAGGAGATAGAGGAGTGTTTGATTGGAACTTAAGATTCTTCCTTGCATATGGTGGAACTCCTCAAGTCATACTCGACATAGAATATCTTATGGAAAGAAAAGACAAACAATCCCCTCTAGAGACCACAATATAAACAAAGACTCAAGAAAAAGGAGAGAAAAAAAATTGAAACAAAAAGAGAAAGAAAAGAAAAGAAATAATTAAAAAAATGAATGAAAAAAAGAGAAGAAGAGAGAAAGAAGAAAAAGAGAAAAAAAGAAAAAGTAAAGCACCAATAATACACATTGATTTGGAATCAAAGGATAAATCATGTGTATGAGGTAAATTTAAAAGAAAAAGAGAAAAAAAAGAATATATGAAATAAATTTTGAGTCTACTTTTGACAAGTCTTTGGAGTAGATAATAGTAAAACAAAAAGTTCTAAATGGATAATTCATGAATGATATGACTAGAAACTTAGTAGTTATGCAAGTACATTGACTCAATTCTACTATCTCATGATATTATTATAGGATTGGAAGTTAAGTTGCTCTAACCTCTAGCAATAATATATATATATATATATAATGAGATATCAAATTTTCACTTCATCTCTCTTCATGCTCGAAAGAGGATTCAATAGTTGTAGATAAACCTTCAAATGAAGTAATAAAATCATCTTTTGCCTAGTCTACTTAGCTTAAAGAATTTTGAAGACTTTCAAGTAGAGGATACACTCCTTGATCTTAAGAAGAAAATTAGATCATCAACCAATGAGTTTTAAGAGATTAACCTCAGAACATAAAGGTAGTCCACCCACCCTCCCAACATCCATATATGATAAGTCAGAAAGAAAATGCCAACAATTTGGCTAGGTTACTTTTGTAGTTTAAAGACTACTTTACCTAAGACCATAATGAAGTGCCCAATACATCTCTAAAGGTAGCAGTCTACAAACTCAAAATTGAACCTATTGCTATTCCTACTTTGCAAACTTTTAATGCGAACATTTGTACCAAGAAGAAGATCAAAGTTTGAAGTCAACCTTATTGAAGAAGAAAGATGCTATCATGATTACCCAACATTATGCCCAGTCGAAGGAAGGACATTCAAATCTGCACATACGTCGATTATGAAGATTTCAGTTAGGCTTGTATTGAAGATGAATCCACATTACCTATTTTAAATTTGATACCATACATAGCCTCTTTCCATGCAGTCTCCGCATTCAAGGATGTGTCGAATGATGCCAGAAGATGAGATGTCGTTTGCACTTATAATTTCTATTGGAATTTATCTATCGGTCATGCCTTTCTCACGGTGTGGTTAAAGAAAAGGAAGACCATCTTTACGATTTAAGTAGTTGTCTTTGATTTTTTATCAAACTTCAGCCTGAAGTTGAATCCCCTAAAGTATAAAATTAGGATGACTTTAGGGGAGTTTCTAAGGCTTGTAGTAAAGCATCATGGAATAATAAAGATTGATCTAAAAGTCATTGACATGATATTAGAGATGCGCTCGAGATTCTACTTAATAGGAGAGAGACTTCAATTAACATTGAATATATGGTTTAAACTCTTTCAAAGTTAGTCTATCTCAAAACTTTTCAAATCAAGAATCTACTTCCAATCATTGAAAGGCCTACCTTGGTGCTTCAAAGGATGGAAAGTAGTTTAAACCACTATAATAGAGTGCATACTTCCATCATCAATCCTATTCATCAAATCCCTTCTTCATTGGAAGCATTATTTGCTTATTTTGAATCCCATGATGTTTAGGATAGGTGTACCCTACTAGTGCATCACCCTCACTCATTAGTTGCTCTAGGTTGGGCTGGCGTGTTACATTGCTAGTGTGTCACCCCAATGGTACCTTGTTGGAGGATGTAAGTTTATGCTTTCCTTCACGACTTGACCACTTAGCACCTTGTTAGCATGGTAGGCCTTGTGTGTGGGTAAGCTTTCTCATGGTTAGCTATAAGAGGATGGCACATTGTGTGGGATAATGCCCCTTGTGACACTCACTCATTAGCGCTCTAGTCATTGATGTGCTTCCCTAGTGCGTCACCTAGTGGTTCCATGTTTAGGAGGATGTAAGTCTTCTACCTTTCCTTCTTGACTTGACCATTGCACGATGAGTGCCTTGTTAGCATGGTAGGCCTTATAGAGTGTAAGCTACCTTCATGTTGGCTTCATTTAAGAGGATATAAGTCTCTATGCTTTCTTCTTGGACTAGCCATCATGAACTTGGGAGTAGAGGATTAGGGTTAAGTCCCCAGACACCTTTCCTCTAAGTACTTCTAGTTTGGGTCCAATCCTTCTTTGTGACTCCTACTTAGTAGTCTTAGGTCGTTTGACTTGTTGTGCCAACAATGGGTCACCCGGGTTGTTCCTTTTAGAAGATGTAAGTACACTTTCTTCTAAGTACAGTACTGCAGGCGGCTAGGTCGAATGGAACTGTTCGATAGACTATCTTGACAATCTTCCACTTTAGGGAGATATAAGTCTACATGCCTTCTTCTAGGCGATTGTCACACCGATGGTACCTTAGGTTGGTTGGTGTTCTTCTCTATCTTGTGGTGACCCACGGTGGATACACCACTCATGGTAGATGTAAGTCAACACTTTCTCCTTAGTTGGCCACTTGTATAGGCTTTATTATTTAGAGGGTCAGGATAACAAGTGGCACCTCCCAGGGCACTCTATTTGGATCACATCCTTTGTGACCCCATTTAGACACTACGGGTTATTCTTGGATTGGGTAGCCCCTTTCCTAGTAACCACCCAGGTTGGAGATTCTATTATGGATGCATAGATTCTCCCTTGTTCAAATAAATTTGAGATAGGTCAGCCGGCATAGCCCCTTCGGTGTGGTCCCTCACACACAACAGGTCCATAATAACAAATAAATATATATATATATATATATATATATATATATATATATATTTAGAATTAATGCCCACACCTTTCCCAAAGCATCTATCTTTAGGGTATGTCGCAAAACTCCTTATAAGAATCGACTACTCTTGAGTTGAGATAAGTCCCCAGACACTCTCTCGGTAGTCCATTAGGGTTCAATCTTGTTCTTCCACCAACAATTACCTCGGTCATCGGCTTTGGAAGATATAAGTCGCATTCTTTTAAACCCTGCACACAATGGGTAGCAGCCCTAGGTGTTGATTTATTGCATCCAACGGGTCACCCTAGTTATTCCTTGCTTTGGAGATGTAAGTCTATGCTTTTCCATCACATCCATTGCACCGAAAGGCACCCCGATAGTCCTACCCTTCCGATAGACTACCCTTTTGTATTGATAAATTTTAGATAGGCTAAGGCCAACATAGCCTCTTCTTAGTGCAGTCCATATGGGATCCATCAAACAAAATTAAAACAAATAAAATCAAACCAAATCAAATTACATAAATCAATGAAGAAATTAATGAAATTAATCTTGACTACTTTTGAGTTGACATAAGTCCCCCAGCGACATTCACTCAATAGTCTCTCCTAGGTCAAGTTCAATTTATTGCGGATCCAAGATCACCCGAGTTGATCCTTGCTTTTGGAAGATGTAAGCCTACACTTTCTTCCTAGTGCATTTATTGCACAAGAAAACCCCTTAGGTTGGATAGTCTTACCTTGTGGTGGTAGACTATTCCTTTGGATTAATAAATTTGAGATAGGTGACATAGCCCCTTCTTAGTGGGTCCAACGGCGTGTTCATAATAAACTAAATTTAAAACTAACCTTCCGTGAAGTCAAATTAAAGCATATCAAACAAACCAAACTTCTCCCCTAGCACAAATCAAATTAATCTCCCCAATGGAGCCATAAGAAATAGCATTAAACTCTTATCCCCAATGGATAGCTCGAACCTGCTTCCTCAGTGGAAGGTTCACAATACCAATCCTTAGTGGATTATAGATTCTTAACTCCAACAGATATGCACCCAAACAAATCATATTCATAATCAAACTTAAATCCATATCCCCAAATAGCTTGAACCTTCTTCCCAGTGGAAGGTTCACATGGCTCTCTTATGCCTTTGGCATAAATAGAGCTACTTTACATTAAGATCGTGAATCTATCTACCTTTTGGGTTTAGGTATAGATCATTTTCGTTAGTGTTTGTAGTCTTTTGGACGTTGTTGATCATCTTGGTCAATGCTAATATGTGTGGTGTGCCTTGTCAATTACACCACACCTATTGGGGGTCCTTTTGTTGACCTCACTTTTAGAGTGAATTCTCAAACTCTGTTCTTAGACCTAGGAACCTTCTAGACTCAGGTTTCCTTAGTCATAAGATGCTTCTACATATTAGGTGAACACTTAACCTAAGCTAGAGACTTAGAAGGGTTAATAATAGGATTAGGCCATGCCTTGGGGACTTAGGAAAATCACCTACCTTATAGCTAAACCCAATCCATGTACACCTTCTTAAATTTAATTAAAATCCAAATTTCAGCCAAACCTCAAACTCAATTTCAAATCCAAATCTAAGTCCAAACTCAATTCCAAATGATTGAAAAACATCAAATCCAAACTTGAAATCCTTCCCAAGCCTTTAATCAACCTTCATGAACTTATCAAATTCTCATCCAATTCAATCCAAACTCAATTGATTTTCTTATAAATCAATTGTACCTTCAATTATCATCTCAAATATAAATGAAATATAAATTCAAATAGCCAAACCAAATCAAAATCAAATCAAAACCCAATTTAAACCCTTTAAGCCATTTCCTTGAACTTAGCCAAAACCCATCTAAATGAAGGCAAAATCAATGGATTTTCTCTTGAATCAATCATTCCTTCAATCATCTATCCAAATATAAATGAAACCTACAATCATCTAGTCAAACCAAAATCAACCCAAGTCAAACCCAACCTAGCACATTTGACTTGAAATATTCAAATGAACCAAAACTCATTTGAATTCAAACCAATAGCAATTGAAATTATATATCAATCTCAAATCTATATATAAACTCAACAAAATCAACCAACTAAATCCAATTGGTTCACTTGACCCAAAGTGGCCAATTTGACCTACATGAACCAAAATCCAATTCAATCCAAATCAAAGTGAATTAAGTCAATCCAAACTTCATGATGATTGATTGATCAGGATGATCAATTGATATAAATTAGGTCAAACCAAGTCAACTAGCCCATTGACCAAGTCAACCTTTTGCCTATATGAACCCTAGCCAAATTACAACTAAGCCAAATCCATTGAATCAATGATTCAAATCAACCCAAAATCAACATTTAAACATTACTTGACCTTCAATTGAGCCAAACCTAGTCCAATTAGCCCTCTTTGCCAAAGTTGACCCAAATTAGCATAAAGGGTAAATTAGACTAAACCCAAACTAAATCCAAATTAATTCAAACCAAAGCATACAATCCTCTAAATAGTCATATGAACTTGACCTAACCCTTGGTTTGACCTAATTTGACCAATTGGTCAACCTAACCCATTTTGATCAATTTGACCCAAATGGTAAAATTGAGCCAATCTAAACAAATGAACTCCAAATGACATAAAATTTGGTCCAACTCACTTTTGACTCATTTTAGATCAGCCAAAATCAAATTCAATGCCAAATGACCACTCTAATCTTGGGCTAAGGGTATCACATAAGACAAAACACCTATGTAAATGGTAATTTGTCTTCCTTGGCCACTTGAAACTCATCCATTAGTCCACCTAGGCTCCAAGGATACTATCCAATGACCCCGAGATGGTTGGGTCACATCACTCATGGGGAGGAAATCACCTCCTCCATTGGAACACTTGGGAAGGACCTCCACTTCCCTTTGCTAGGACACCCACTTGTCCTTCATAGCACCTCCCATGCCTTGGCCAACCAAATTATGCCACCTAAGGAGAATCCCCAGCACCACATGGAGCCAAAATCACCATGAATGAGTTAATTTTCGGCAAGGAGACCAAAAATAGAAAGGCAAAACTCTTCCTCACACACTCATTTCACTCTCCAAGAGCTCCAAAACCAACTAGCAACCATTGCCATTTGGTTTTGAGCAAAATATCAAAATCAAGTGGATTATGAGGAAGATGGCCATTGGTGGATACATTATTTTGATGTAAGCAATAGATTCCAAAGCTTCTTCTTTCGAGCACTCATCATCACCACCAAAAATTATCCTCGATGAGGTAAATTTCAAGAATGTAGTTGGCCTTTGGTTCTTTTGTGTAATAATTTTTACTCAATTTTAGGAATTTTCTTTAGATTACCCTTGCATTTTTTTATTTTACATCATCCCCGTGCATTTAGTGTGATTTTTGATGAAGATCGTAGAAAAATCGAGCCTAAAATGAAGTTTTCCATTCAACTTTTTCACAAGAATCACAAAAATCACTCCCAAAATAGTGTTCCATCGATCTCTTCTGCTGGATCACCCACCATCGATCTCTGTTGGAGAGGGATGGCATATGAATCATGCAGATCGATTGGCGGATCACTGCGAATCATGTGGATGTATCAACATGAACCGTCCGATCCATGGATGGCGGTCTCGATCGCATGACCTTGTCCACATTCTCGTTCATTGTTGATGTGGCACCGCGCCAGCCAATCACTCATCACCACATGGTCAAGTCAACTGCGTGTAGGGTTAAGTAAGAAATTAGGGATTTTATGCTTTTAAAATTAATTAAAACACAAAACTTCAAAATTTATAAATAAAATAAAATACTTAACTAAAATTGCAAATAAGGGCACTTTGGATTTGTCTTTTTTGAGAGGAATCAATGAATCAAGCCCAAATTTTCTTGAATATTTTGATCTTAATTTAAGTTTTATATGCAATCAAATTTCATTAATTAAACCAAAAATCCATGATTGATTTGAAATAATAGAGAAAATTGAGCTTAAAATCTACCTACATAAAAATTTCAAGTCAAAAGGATTTCTATTGGGAGATATTGCATTACGAAGTTCAAATAGTTAAAATAAATTAATGGACTTTATAAAATCATGGAAAATCATTTAAATCAACTAAAACTTTGAAAATTATAACAAATCATAAAAATCATAAAAATGCAAGTAAATATTTATTTTGAAGGTATTTAAGATTCAATGTTCCCAATTAATTTTGAATAGTAATTAGGCTTAATTTAGTTTAATTAAAAACTTAATTAGCTTAATTACTCTCTATTTACCTAAGTAATTAATCCCAAACTTTTGAGGATGATTAATGGGATGACCTCCCCCATAATTTTCTTGGGATTTATTGCTTTTAATTAGGAAATTAGTTGTCTTAACTTGCATTTAATTAAATTGGTAATTAATTAATATTCTAAATAGTAAGGAAATCATTAATTAAGCTTGCCAATCATTATAAAATAGTGAATGGGCATGGGAATGAGTTTGGAACCTCTTTCCCAATCTTTTCCTAAGTCCATTTCACTTGAATGAAAATTAATTTAATTTGGGATTAATTGATGGTTTAATTCATTAATTAAATTGCTTAATTATTCAATTTGAAACTATAATCACATGGAATCTTAATTAATAAATTCATGGGTAGATCTTTAGGCGTTCAATAACCTAAAAATATTTAAGGAAATTATGGTTAACCCACATGTGTGGAAAACTATGAAAGTACTTAATTAAGTTTCTTAACTTAATTAATCTCTAATTGTGAGCCAATTGCATTAGGACTCTTTCATCTCTTAGGTTTATTTTTGATTTAATATCCAATGTATATACATATCATTTTGGCTCATAATTACTTGGTTAATTAAATTAAGGCAACATAGGTAAGGGTAAATTAATGGATTTAATGCATAGTAAACCTAGTTAACCCATAAAATCAACTTAATTTATCATTAAACCAAATTAAATCACAAACATGGGAATGGTTTAGGATCAGCAAACTTTTGCTCATTTCTTCAAACCAAATCAAATATAAAATTGAAAGTGATAATTAAAAAGCCTTGGTTTTCTTTAAATACTTTTATTTGATTTGATTGTCCTTAGGAATTAATTTAATTGAATAAACTCACATGTTTATGCTTATTCATTCCTTTCCAATCATGTTAGATGTTGTATGTAAATTAAAATCATATATTCATCTTTTTCAAAATTATTTAAATCAAATGGTTTTCCTTTATGTCAAGCTTGCATGTGTTGATTTATTTTATAATATGTATGGCTATTATCAATATTAAATCCAAATGTATTATCCAAATCTTATAAATGAATGGATACAATAAATTCTAGTTATAAATACATAAGGGATGTATGTGATTATAGCTTAAATGTATGAAGTGAAGCTCCTTTCCTTTTATTCATGTATTGATTTATGTAAGTGAGAATGTTAATGGGTATATAGTGACATCCCGAATATGAAGCTTTAGTTAGCCCCAAGGTAGTCATTTGATTACCTCACTTCCTGGTTTAACAATGACATGTACAACATTGTATTTCATTCTTATGTATTTCAATACTAGAATTTGGATGAGGCTTTAATTCATATACATAAATGATTCAATCAAATTAAATATCATTTTTTTTGCATGATTATGATTTTGATTCAATCAAATTATGACAAGCAGTATATAGTCTAGACATCCCAGGAATATAAGGCTTTAGTTAGCCCTAAGGAGGTCATTTGACTAGCTCACTTCCCTAGTTTAAGAATGACATTTACTTGGTTATGTATTTTATACATACATGTGTATATTTAATTAAAGGGTAATCCTTCCTTTTTATTAAAAATACATGCATTTTCAATTGTTCAAGTGATTGAATTAATTGATTATGTGATTTGGAGGTCTCTTTCTTATGTTCATGCATGTAAATTTACATATGGTTTGAATGTAATGGTATATAGTTTGGACAGCTCAAGAATATGAGGCTTTAGCTAGCCCCAAGGAGGTCATTTGATTACCTCACTTCCCTGGTTAACAATGACATGTACTTGTTTAATTTCATCCTTATGTATTTTTGTATACGAATTTAGATAAAGCCTTAAAATAATATGATAAAATAGTTCAATCAAAGGGGAAATATAAAGCTTCAAATGTACATACTCACATCCATCATTCAAGTGTGCTAAAACATATTGTATGTGTAGGTATACTTAAGACTTAATCATATGCATGTACATGTGATGGAAATGAATGATTTAGCATGTGTCATGTGATAGTATTATTAGATTAATCTTGAGAAGCCTTTCACATTGAATGGAATTATTTAAAGAGAACCTAAACTTAGGATTAATCTAAAATGTGTAAGCTATTCACTAAAGAGAACTAAATAAAAATAAAATGCTTTAAAAAGTGGTTTAATGTAGGGATGAAAGAGGGCAACCTCTTTTCTTCTCTTTACAACACTTAGTTGGTAGGTCTAGGTTATATGAAACAAAAGAAAACATAAATTAAAACTTGCAAATCAATTAGAGCACTTGAAGTGAAACCACCCTTTAAGTTGAATCTTTCTATACTTAGAAAATCTTAACTCTAAAGCCTAGTTAGGACATACCACATAAGCCTTAATATACACACATTAGATTAAGTCACCACTTCTAGCCTTATGTTAGGATGATGCATGTGATGTATGTTTTGTTTTGTGATGTATTATTTTGACCTGATGTTAGTGTAAGACTGGATGGTAGGCCATGATTAGCCTAATCATATTTTTTTTTATAGGGATTATGTTTAAGAGGTTGCTTAAAAATAAATATCAATTCTCTTTGGTTGCTTAAGCCTCTAAGCATAATCAAAGTTAGATAGTGGGCTTTGTACCCATGCGGGTTCAAATTATAAATATAATTGCTTGGGTTATATGTGTGTTTAGCTAACACTTGTCTTGTAGGTGTAGTTAGATTTTCTTTTTTTATTTTTAATTTAATTAAATTAGAATTATGATTAGTTCTTTGGGGGATAAAGAGCATTCAGAAGGCTTTATCTTGGGATTACTTTTCCATCCTTGCACGATAGTGGAATTCTTGACTTATTAGGGCATCCTTGGAAAACACCTCTTTCTTGCTGATTTATCTAACAACCTTATTTCATCATGCATCAAAAAAACCCAAAGCCTATGTCAAAATGAAGTAATAAATAAAATTTGAAAAGATTTTGCACTAGACTAAGTCATATGCTCATACCACTCATCTCTAGGGAGTGGGTTTAAGGCTTTAGTTTCTAATTAAACAATAGCCTAACTAATCTTGCAAATCATATGACCGAACTTCATGGATTTAAAGCATAGGAGGTGTTAGCTGGCTGCCACTCTAAGCGGTTGTAAGTCCAGTAGTCGGATGGTTTATCCTCTCTTATGGAGTTAAACCATATGCCCATTTTCACATAGATTTAGGTCACACTTTGGCTTATGCTAAAGATCCCTAGATTTAGGATTTGAGGTGGCTATTTTGTTTGGGCTACAAGCATAAATCCTCACCTCTTTGGCATCTCCACAATCTTGTGTTGTTGGATTATTAAGTCTAGCTTTATAATGCATGTCAACTTTAACAAAATTAATTTTTTTTTAATTTCAAAATTATAAAGCCCAATTATAGGATAGGTTGAAATGCTCACTAGGTTTTCTAGTATCAAGAGCATTCCTACTCATTTCTTTGGCTTGATAATAAGTCTTCTCCTTGAGTTTTCCCACTTTATTTTCCAATACAACTAATCCTTTCATAGTCTATCCTTGAAATCTTTAGAGACCTTAATTGCTACTTTAATAAAGAGTATTCTTGAGGGATTCACATCCCTTAGGATGTAATTAACTATGGAGGCTTGCTTCCATAGAGAACTTAATGAACCCGGCTTAATATAAACCCTACTTTACTTTTCCATGAAAAGTAGGGGAAAGATCTCTAGTATAGTCGAAGACCCATCATGCCTTAGGAGTCCTTATTATGTGATTAGGCCCATTATAAGGTGATGATTTCTATTTTTCAAGATGGTGCATCTTTGTTTAATGTCATACCCGATCATTTCAACAAGTACCCCTAGGATCTGCATGGTGTCCCACATCTCAAAAATAAACACCACACACACCAAGTTTTCTAAGACACAAGTGATGACATAGATAAAAAATGAGCATGCATAAAGCAAATCAAAACCCTAGATAACTAGAACTGTCTCTACTATAAAGACAGTTCCATAAGCAGCATATCGGATCAGTCGTTCTTCAATTTCTTTAGTTCCCATCAAAATCACCCCGACCTCTCGAGTAGCAAGATCCACCATCATATCCAAAATCTCTCCCTCTGACACCACCATGGCTATAACCTCCATTGCTCCTCTTGCTTCCATAATCACCACTGCTCTGACCACCCCCTCCATATCCACCAGCACCTCCAAATCCCCCACCACCAAAGTGATAACCACCTACCTTACCTCCCTTGCTAGATCTAGATTGAGCCTAGGATGGTGATGTTCACGCCATCATGGTTATTCTATTCTTAGGTTTCAATTTAGGTTTAGGTTTATTAAGTTTTAGGGTTGAGGTATATTTTTTAATTTATTTAGTTACTTTAGGTTTTAGTTTAGGGTTTGGGTTTACAATTTAGGGTTTAAGGTTATGGTTTAGGGTTTAGGGTTTAGGGTTTAGGTTTTATGGTTTAGGGTTTAGGTTTTAGAGTTTTAGGTTTTATGCTTCTAGGGTTTAGGGTTTATGGTTAGAGTTTAGTGTTTAGTGGTTAGTCTTTAGGGTTTAGGGTTAGTTTAGGGTTTAGGGTTTACGGTTGTGGGTTTTAGGGTTTAGGATTTAGGGTTTAGGGTTTAGGGTTTAGGGGTTACAGTTTTAGTTTAATGTTTAGTGTTTGGCGTTTAGGGTTGTTTATGGTTTAGGATGTTTTTTTGGGGAATGTTAAGAATTTTATTACCATAAAAAGAAAAGATACAATGTCCTTAAAAAGGGTAAAGCTCTATAATTCTACTGCTCTCAAAGCTACAAGAAACCTAAAGAGCTAATCTCCCATCTAAGTACATTAGAAAAAGTAAAGAATACAAAAGAGAAAATAAAATAGCTAAAAAGCATAAGAGAAAAAGACATAGAGTAAAATTAAAACAAATCACGAAAATAGTAAAATGATGAGTCAGCAACAATTCATGATTCCTTTAAGAAAGCAGGATAAGCAAGATCCACAACAATAACACTTGGGTTGACTATGTAACGACCATTCCCTTTGTAAAGTTCCAACCTGTATAAGAAATCTGCAAAACACTACAAAGGAAAAAGTCATAGATAAAAAGGATAAGGATAAAGAGAGGAAAAGGAGAGAGCTTAGATAGAGAAGGCTCATGCTAAGTTAGGATCATATCAAGGGGAAACAATACATATGACCATCCAAACTGCATAAAGAAGGGTTACAGTCATATGTAATGCTACCAACTAGAGAGAAGAGTTGAGTAACATCAAAGACATTATCGCCAGCATACCTGATACAAGCAAACAACCAAGGCCAACAGTCCTTATAGTTCTAGATCATGCACCATTAAACAAAGAGCAACTGACTAGCAACCTGCTAGCAGCCAAACCACTAAACAAAAACTATAATAGACTAATCACAATAACCTAGAGAGAGGCTAGAACAAAGTCAGAACACCAACAATAGCCATTATCCAAATACCCATCCAAGCTCTAAACTAGGGAAAACTAGAACCAGCCATCAGCAAGCACCTGACCCATGCCAATTAACAGAGAAATAACCAACAAAACCAAGATGGGAGCCCTCATGCCAAAGTCCCAACAAGTAGCAGTCACCAAGCTAAACTAGGGTGAGCAACCACAAATGACTAAACAACTCACAAATAAAACCATCAACTGAAGGAAACATAAGTTGCGGTAAGTGCAAATCACTAGAAGACAAAACAACCACATAAAAGGGGGCCAAAGGTAGCCACCAACCACTAAACACCAAAAAGTCCAATCCAAAAGGCTTAGCAAAGGTTTGGCCACCTCATCAAAAGGCTTCAACAAATTGTCCAAGAAAAAGGAAAAGACCAACAAGGAAAAATCAAACAACCAAGACTCAAGGACAACTAAAGTCTTAACAAAACCAACTAAGCAAAATAGCCATAAGGAAACCACTAGAGAATAGCCCATCATAAGTAACCAACAAAGGATGCATCCCAGTTGCCAAGGAAAAGTAGAAAACCAAGAAAGCACCACACAATAGAGGTCTAAAAGAAGCATAACCACCATAGAAAGGTAATAGCAGTCTAAGACTAGCCAAAAAACCAAACTTCCCCAACAATAAAGACTAACCTAATAGGAAGCATAATAACAACATAAAACCTAATGTAAACAATGCAGCCAATAAAGGCTAATCCTAAGAGAATAACCAAACACAATACTAAAGCAAAAGAAAGATCCAGTAACAAATAATAAGGAACTGGGAGGCAACCCCTAAAAAAGATGCCAGGAAACTCTCCAAAAGGAGGCCTAGAAAGGCAACAACCAACATTAGTTCTCACTAGGAAGGCCACCCATTCAACCATGAAAAACTAGCAAAAAGTAATTCAAGTTCAAGAGGAGAGCCAATAAACTAACTAGTGCAGAAAATAGAATAAAGCTAGAGCAAAAACCATCTCAACCACCATCAACAAGAGTAACATGCCAAAGAAGATAGCAGCCACCATGTTGAAAAAACTAAGCCAACCAAGGCTAAAAAGATAGGAACCACTATGTAGCAACCACCAGACCAACTTAGAAGCAAGAAGTCAAAAATATAACCCAGCTCAGGCCAAAAGTGAAACTAAGTTTAGGGTTTAGGGTTTAGGGTTTCGAGGGTTTAGGGTTTAACATTATAGGGCATTGGGTTAAGGGTTTAGGATTCAGGGTTATAGTGTGGTTTAGGGTTTAGGGTTAGTTTAGGGTTTAGGGTTTAGGGTTTAGGTTAGTTTAGGGTTTAGGGTTCAGGCTTTAAAATTTATGGTTTTTTAGGGCTTATAGTTTAAGGTTTAGGATTTAAGGTTTCGGGTTTAAGGTTTAAGGTTTATGATTTTTTAGGGTTTAGGATTATTTTTTTTAAATTAAGCAAACTCATACATCTAAGTTTATTTAGTTTATTTTTTATTTATTTGAGTTAATTTTACCTGTTCTTTTTATTTAGGTTTATTTTTTTATTTTTATTTAGTTTAATTTATTTATTTTAGGATTTTTTATTTTAGTTTAGGTTTTTTATTATAATTTTTTTTAGGTTTAAGTTTTATTTTTTTTATTTTTAGGTTTATATTTAGATTTTCATTTAATTTTTTTAGGTTTTGCTTTTAGATTTTTATTTTAGGTTTATTTTTATATTTTATTTTTTAGTTAGTTTAGGTGTATTTTTTAGTTTATTTTTTTATTTAGTTTAGGGTGTCATTTAGTTCATTTTAGGTTTAGGTTTGGTTTTTTATTTATTTTTTTTATGTTTATGTTTATTTTATTTTGTTTCTTTTATGTTTTGGTTATTATTATTTATTTTAGATTTCTTTTAGGTTTAGGTTTTAATTTAGGTTTTATTTTATTTTATTTTATTTTATTTTATTTTAGGTTTACATTTATTTTTATATTATTTAGGTTTTTTTTATTTTAGGTTTATTTAATTTTTAGTTTAGGTTAGGTTTTATTTAATTTTTTAGTTTATTTTATTTTTATTTATTTTATCTTTAGGTTTAGTTTTAGGTTTAGGTTTAGGGTTTGAGTTTTAGGGTCTACGATTGTAGGTTTTAGCAATTAGGGTTTAGGGTTTATAGTTTAGGATTTTAGGGTTTAGGGTTTATGGTTTTAAGATTTAGGGTTTAGGGTATAGGGTTAGTTTTAGGGTTAATTATTTATGCTTTAGGGTTTAGTGTTTAGGCTTTAGGGTTTAGGGTTTTTAGGGTTTAGTAATTTAGGTTTAGTTTAGTTTTAGGGTTTAAAATTAGTTTAGGTTTTGGTTTGGTTTAGAGTTTAGAGTTTAGTTTATGGTTTAGAGTTTAGGTGTTTAGTTTTAGGTTTTGATTTAGGGTTTAGGGTTTAGGGTTGTGGGTTTAGGGTTTATGGTTGTGGGTTTAGGGATTAGGGTTTAGTGTTAGTTTTAGGGGTTAGGGTTTCTTTTTATTTTTGTTTATTTAATTTTTTTTTTACATTAAGTAAACTAGTAAGTTTAGGTTATTTAGTTCATTTTGTTTATTTTTTTGTTTATTTTAGTGCATTTTAGTTATTTATTATTATTTAGGTATATTTTTATTTTTATATTATTTAGCTTATTTATTTTAAGTTTTTATTTTAGTTTATTTTTTAGGTTTTTGTTTAGGTTTAGGCTTATTTTTTAGTTTAGTTTTATTTTTATTTTATTTTTTAGGTTTAGGTTTTATTTATTATTTTAAAGTTTAGGTTTAGTTTTAATTTTATTTTTTTTTAGATTTTTTAGGTTTTATTTTAGGTTTATTTTTTTAGTTTAGGTTACGTTTATTTTAGTTTATTTTATTTTATTTAGTTTAAGTTTAGGTTTGGTTTATTTATTTTAGTTTTATTTATTTTAGTTTAGTTTATTTTAGTTTTGTTTTGGGTTTATTTTATTTTTATTTTAGGTTTAGGTTTTTTCTTAGTTTAGGGTTTAAGTTTTATTTTTTATTTATTTTTACGTTTACTTTTATGTTTACCTTTTAGGTTTACGTTTTTAGTTAATTTTTATTTTATTTTATTTTAAGTTTATTTTATTATTTTTAGGTTTAGTTTTTATTTCATTCAGGTATTTTAATTTTTTACTTTAGTTTAGGGTTTTATTTATTTTATTTTATTTTAGTTTTTATTTTTATTATAGTTTTTGTTTTTATTTTTTATTTTTTTTAGGTTTAAGTCTAGGTTATAATTTTAATTTATTTTATCTTGGTTTAGGTTTCTTATTTATTTTATTTTTAAGTTTTATTTTATTTATGTTTAGGTTTCGACTTTAGGGTTTAGGGTTTGGTTTAGGGTTTGGAGTTTAGGGTTTTTTTGGGTTTTTGGGTTTTTAGTTTAGGTTTAGTTTTATTTTTATTTATTTTACATTTTACTTTTATGTTTACTTTTTTAGTCTAGGTTTTAGTTAATTTCTTTATTTTATTTTAGGTTTAATTTTTTTTTAGGTTTAGTTTTTATTTTATTTAGGTCTTTTAATTATTTTAGTTTAGTTTAGGGTTTTATTTATTTTATTTTATTTTAGTTTTATTTTATTTTTTTTTTTTAGGTTTAGTCTGGTTTTAATTTTAATTTATTTTATTTTGGTTTAGGTTTTATTTATTTTTTATTTTAGGTTTATTTTGTTTAAGTTTAGGTTTTGTTTTTTTAGGGTTTAGGTTTAGTTTATGATTTAGGGTCTAGGCTTTAGGGTTTAGGGATTTTTGGCTTTAGGGTTTAGGGTTTAGGGTTTAGGTTTAGGGTTTAGGGTTTTAGGGTTTAGGGTTTAGGGTTTAGGGTTTTGGGTTTAAGGTTTAGGGTTTAGGGTTTTTAGGGTTTAGAGTTTAGGTTTTAGGTTTAGGGTTCAGGTTTTAATTTAGGGTTAAGGGTTTTTAGTTTTTTTTTAAGGAGAACAAATTCAAAATCATCAACCAAGTAACATCAGTTTTAGGCTGGCGATAGATAAGAAATGAGTTTAGCAAATCAAAACCTAGATAAATTCTCTATAAGACACTTTAAGTAGTATGGATCAACCATTCTTTAGTTTCTCTAATTCCTATTAGAACCACCTTAGCCTCTCGAGTAGCGGGATCCACCATCATATCCTCGATCTCTCACTCCACCACCACCAGTGTAACCTTTTATTCCATAACCACCATTTATTTAACCACCTCCATATCCATTTGCACCTCCAAATCACCATTATGATAAGCCACCTTTATATCTAGCAGGTTGATGGTGATGTTCCTTAGTTTTCTTACGGTTTAGGTTTAGGTTTAGGTTTATTAGATTTTAGGGTTTAGGTTTATTTTTTAATTTATTTATTTAGTTACTTTATGTTTAAGTTTAGGGTTTGGGGATAAGGTTTAGCATTTAGGGTTTAGGGTTTATAGTTTAGAGTTTAAAGTTTAGGGTTTAGGGTTTTAAGTTTTATGCTTTTAGGATTTAGGGTTTAGGGTTTATGGTTTTTAAGGGTTTTTTTGGGTTTAGGGTTTAGGGTTGTAAGTTTAAGGTTTAGGGTTTAAAGTTATTTTTTTTAAAAAAATTAAGTAAACCAGTAGGTTTAGGTTTATTTAGTTTAATTATTATTTATTTTAGTTTAATTTATTTTTTACTTTTATTTAGGTTTTCCTTTTATTTCTATTTAGTTAAGTTCATTTATTTTAGGTTTATTTTTTTGTCTAGTTTTTAATTTAGTTTATTTTTTTAGGTTTAGGTATATAGTTGAATTGAGTTTTATTTCTATTTTATTTTTTAGGTTTAGGTTTTATTTTCTATTTTTAGGTTTAGGTTTAAGATTTTATTTTATTTTTTTAAGTTTAGTTCTTAGGTTTTTATTTTAGGTTTATTTTTAGGTTTTATTTTTTAGTTTAGGTTTAGGTTTATTTTAAGTTTATTTTATTTTATTTTGTTTAGGTTTAGGTTTAGGTTTAGTTTATTTTAGGATTAGGTTTAGGTTTTATTTATTTTAGTTTAGGTTTAGGTTTATTTTATTTTTATTTTAGGTTTAGGGTTTAAGTTTTTTTTAAATATATTTTTAGGTTTATTTTTTATCTTTCATTTTTTATATAGTTTTTATTTTATTTAATTTTAGGTTTTATTTTATTTTTATTTTATGTTTAGTTTTTATTATATTTAGGTTTCTTATTCTTGGCTTTAATTTATTTTTTTTGTTTAGATTAAAGTTTTATTTAATATATTTTAGTTTTTATTATTATTTAATTTATTTAGGTTTAGGTTTAGGTTTAGGTTTAGTTTAGGTTTTATTTTTTATTTATTTTCATTTTATTTAGGTTTAGGTTATTAATTTATTTTATTTTATATTTTATTTAGTTTAGTTTAGGTTTTAGGTTTTAGGTTTAGGGTTTAGGTTTAAGTTTAGGGTTTATTTAGATTGAGGGTTTAGGGTTTAGGGTTTAGGTTTTAGACTTTAGGGTTTAGGGTTTTAGGATTTAGGTTTAGGAGTTCACATTTAGGCTTTAGGGTTTAGGGTTTTTAGGACTTATGGTTTATGGTTTAGGGTTTAACATTTAGGGGTTTAGGGTTTAGGTATGGGTTTAGTTTAGGTTTAGTATTTTAGGGTTTATAGTTTAGTTTGGTTTAATGTTTAAGGTTTAGGGTTGTAGGTTTAATTTAGTTTTAGGTTTAGGTTTAAGATTTAGATTTAGGGTTTAGGTTTTTTTTAAATTAGTAAATTAGTAGTTTTTTTTAGGGTTGGGTTTTATTTAGGATTTAAGTTTGGTTTAGTTTAGTTTAGGTTTAGGGTTTAGAGTTTGGGGTTTAGGGTTTTGGGTTTTGGGTTTTAGGTTGTAGGTTTTATGGTTTAGGGTTTAGGGTTCAGGTTTTATTTTAGGGTTTAAGGTTTTAGTTTTTTTCCAAGGGAGAATAAATTCAGATTCAACATTTCTTCTTTTCAATTTCATCAACCAAGTAACACAAAAAGTTTTCTAAGATAAAAGCACCAGCATACATTAAAAATGAGCATGCATAGAGCAAATCAAAAACCCTAGATGACTAGAATCATTTCTACTATAAAGACATAGTTCCATAAACAGCAGATCAGATTGGTGGTTCTTCAATTTCTTGGTTCTTCGAACCACCTCCATTAGATTATGGATCCACCATCATTTATCTCTCCCTTCTCCACCACCATGTATTAGTCTATCCTCCCCTCTTACCACCCGCTCAGTCACTACCTATATAACTAGCATGTAGATCCCCACCAGTATGATAATGAACCTTAGCTTTGCATCCACCAATCTAAACTAAGCCTAGTTATGATTAGTTACCCATTCTTAAGGTGTAGGTTTAGGTTTATTACGTTTTAGGGTTTAAGTTTATTTTTTTTTATTTATTTAGTCACTTTAGGTTTAGGTTTAGGGTTTGGCATTTAGGGTTTAGGGTTTAGGGTTAGGGTTTAGGGTTTAGGGTTTAGGGTTTAGCGTTTAGGGTTTAGGGTTTAGTTTAGGGTTTAGGGTTTAACATTTAGGGTTTAGGGTTTAAGATTTAGAATTTATGGTTTTTTTTCTTGAATTAAGTAATTTAGTTTATTTAGTTTATATTACTTTTTATTTTCATATAAGTTTATTTTTTTATATTTAGTTTACTTTATTATTTCAATTTAGTTTTTTTATTTTAGTTTATTTTTTAGGTTTAGGTTTTGGTTTTGGTTTATTTTTTAGTTGAGTTTATTTTTATTTTTTATTTTTAGGTTTGGTTTTACTTTTTTTTATTTTATGTTTAGTTTGTTTTTTTATTTTATTTTTTAGGTTTAGTTTTAGGTTTATTTTAGGTTTTTATTTTTAGTTTAGTTTATGTTTTTTTAAGTTTTTTTTTAGTTTAGGTTTAGGTTTAGGATTAGTTTATTTTAGGTTTAGGTTTAGGTTTTATTTATTTTAGTTTAGTTTATTTTAGTTTAGGTTGAGGTTTATTTTATTTTATTTATTTTATTTTTATTTTAGTTTAGGTTTTTATTTTTAGTTTAGGGTTTAGGTTTTATTTTTTATTTATTTTTTGGTTTTATTTTAAGGTTTATTTTTTAGGTTTAGGTTTTTATTTAGTTTTATTTGTTTTATTTTAGTTTTATTTTATTTTTAGTCTATGTTTAGTTTTTATTTTATTTAGGTTTTATTAGTTTTATTTTTATTTTTAGCTTAGATTTAGGTTTTATCAGGTTTTATTTTATTTTATTTAGGTTTAGGTTTATTTATCTATTTTATTTATAGGTTTTATTTAGTTTAAATTTAGGTTTTCAAGTTTTTAGGTTTTTAGGGTTTAGGTTTTATGGTTTTGGGTTTAGGTTTTAGTTTGGTTTAGGGTTAGGGTTTAGTTTTAGGTTTAGGGTTTAAATTTAAATTTAGTTTAGTTTTAAGTTTAGTTTAGGTTTAGCAGGGTTTAGTTTTTAGGGTTTAGGCATAGGTTTAGGGTTTTTTCTCCAGGGTTTATAGTTTAGGTTATTTAGGTTTAGTTTTAGGTAGTGGTTTAGGTTTATAGTTTATGTTAGGTTAGGTTTAGGTTTAGTTTTAGTTTAGTTTTAGTATTTTAGGTTTAGGTTTAGGTTAGATTTTAGGTTTATAGTTTTATTTAGTTTAGGTTTCTTTAGAATAAAATTTAGGTTTAAGTTTATTATTTTATTTTATTTTTATTTAGGTTTATTTTTTTTAATTTAGTTTAGTTTATTTATTTTAGTTTATTTATTTTAGTTTAGGTTTTTTTATTTTTAGTTTATTTTTTTTTTAAGTTTAGGTTTATTTTTTAGTTTAGTTTTTTTTTATTTAATTTTAGGTTTAAGTTTTATTTTTATTTTTTTAGGTTTAGGTTTAGGTTTTTTTTAAGGTTTATATTTTAGGTTTTATTTAGGTTTATTTTTACATTTTTTTTAGTTTAGGTTTAGGTTTAGTTTTAGTTTATTTTATTTTATTTAGTTTAGAGTTTAAGTTTAATTTATTTTAGGTTTAGGTTTAGGTTTTATTTATTTTATTTTAATTTAGGTTTAAGTTTATTTTATTTTATTTATTTTAGGTTTAGTTTTTTTATTTTTAGTTTAGGGTTTAGATTTTATTTTGTATTTATTTTTAGGTTTTATTTTTTAGGTTTAGATTTTTATTTAGTTTTTATTTTATTTTATTTTATTTTAAGTTTCTTTTATTTTTATTTTAAGTTTAGTTTTTATTTTATTTAGATTTTTTCAGTTTATTTTATTTTTTTAGTTTAGTTTAAATTTTTATTTAGTTTATTTAAGTTTAGTTTTTATTTTATTTTATTTTTGGTAATATCTAATTTGAAAAGAATGTTGCCACCTCTAGTCTTGGCATCAAGATCATGAATTAATTCTTAGCAAGTAAAATATTATCGATATGAATCTACACTAACAAAACTAGTTTGGTTGAGAGAGATAATTATTAAGTAAAAGAACTCTATTGGTAAGAATTTTGGAAATCACTTATTGAAGAATGTACAAAATATGGGTCTAAAATCACTCCAATAGCCTAAATTATCTTTCTTAGGTATGAGAATAATAGAAGTATTAGAAAATATCTAGAAAGATTACCATTTAAAATCAATTATAGCTAAATCAAATCATTTAATGATAAACCAACATTTTGAAAAATTGAGTAGTGGGTTGAAGAAATCTATGTTCATGCTATTAGAACTTTGAAAATTTCATCTTCATTAGGCACAATGGTAAGCAAATCATTATCATCATTAGTAATAATATAAGGAATCAAGTACAATTAAGAAATAGCTTCATAAGAGCAATTCTTATTAAACATATTTCTAAGGTAATTAATAACTGATTCCTTAATATCATTATTCTCCATAATCCAATCTCCATTGACATTTTTAATATTTTGAATATTATTTAAAGCTTTCTTTTTTATTAATCAAAGCATGGAAATACTTAGTATTCCTGTCACCATCCATAATATGTTTACTAGCAGCTTTTTGGCCCTAATAAGTCTCTTCCATATTTTAGAAATTAACAAGTTTATCTATTGCCTCGTAGTCTAATCTTAGCGGATCATACATAAGGAGACTTCAAGATCACAAACCAATCTTTCCATATCTTTAATATTAGCAAAAATATTTTTAAAAAAATGCTTGTTCCACCAGCCCAGATTTTTTTTGATGTATTTTAAGTTTAAACCAAAGTCTATTCATCCCAATAATCGAATTATCAAGATGTAAAGGAGATTTCCAATTATTAGCCACAACATTAAAAAATCAATATCTTTGAATCCAAGTTTTGAAATCTAAAAGGAGAGGGGTTTTTTAGTCTATTAGAATTATCTTTAATAGAAACCAAAAGAGGAGCATGATTTGACAAGGTTTTGGCTAAATGATCAATAAAAATAATAGGCCACTGAGTAATCCAATGAGTATTAAAAAGAATCTAGTCCAACCATTGCTAAAGTCTAGAGTTTTGCCAAGTATAATTAGAGCCCTTAAATCCAATATCAATCAAATTACAATCAAGGATCATATTGGAGAAATCTTCCATGGAATGAATATTTGGAGAGCAACCACCACTTCATTCAGATGAGAATAAAATGGTGTTGAAATCAGCACCAACAAACCAAGGTTTGTTGGTAGAGGTAGCAAAATTCCTTAAATTATTCCAAAGAAGATTTCTACCATATCTATAATAAGATGCATAAATAAAAGACCCCAAAACACAATAATCACCATAAGAGATTTGAGCATTAACAACTTGATGAAAGTCATAAAGAATAGAGACCTCAATGAAATTATTCCAAAAACACCAAATCTTATTACTAACATTAGAAAAATTTATTGAAGATCATTCTAGCAACATGGTTAATTTTATTAGCATGAATAAGAGACTCTAGAACAATAAGAAGGAAATATTATGAATGAGACAAAGATTTCTAATATGATTATGAATAGAGAGGCAGATCCCTCTAACATTCAAATAAGAAAATTAAACATAAGGAAAATAAAAATTAAGCAAAGGCTAATTAAGAGAGAGTGAGAGGTTGCAGTAGATCTAGTGTTTTTGGACAATTTAGGAGGGAAATTTTTAACATTTTTTTTATTTTAGCATGATAAATTGGAAGCCATTTTCTTTTCCCCTAGAGTCATCATCCAAGTAAGATTTAGTAACATTGGTCATAGATTTAGGAGAAATCTCCAAGTGTTTAGAGGGAGTTCACCTTCTTCCAAATCCATATTTAGTTGAAAAGTAGGATTAACTTGAATATCAAGATTAGAAATGAGAGATGGTGATGATTTAGAACCATTTAGAGCACAAGTAGTAAAATCCAGATCAAAATGTTTTCAACATGCTCAACATCATTTAAATCCTCATTAAAAGCTTCATTTTCATCGATCAAAGCCAGCATAGATGCAAGAATAGAATTAGAGGAAATAGAATCATCTTCTAATAACTTAGAGAATTTATTATTTTGAGCATTAGAAATATTCAAATTCAAAGAAGGAATAAAAGGTAAATAATCCTTCCCATTTTGAATATCAGTCGAATCCCTACCAACATTAGAAGCCAAAACATGTTTAATAGGATTAACCCCGATATCCAAGGAATCAGCCTCAATAATAGCTTTCATACCATCCTTAGATTCGAGTGATTTAACATAAGTAGGAATCGACTTATGGGTAGAGACATCTTCTTTAGGAGGAATTCATTTATTTAAGTGGGGATGCAGAATAAAACATTTTGTGTCATGACTGTGTATTTTATAGTGGGAACAAACAACTAGAAGGTTCTCCAATTCAACCTTTTGTGAATACCATATTTTTCAAAGCTAATCCAAACTTCCTTAGGGTATTTTTTAGTTATGTCTAATTCCATGAGGATCCGAGCCACAGAAGGGCGAGATCGCTCAGTGGTCGCTTGGTCGAGTTGCAAAGGCCAACCATATAAAGCCTCGATAGCAAAAAGCACATGATGGGTAACAAAATGAATGCACATATTAGGAAGAGATAACCACATAGGATAATAGAGATTCCTCCTTAATGTCAAAAGGGGTGACCACTTTAGCAAATGCATTTGATAATTAAAGATGAAATAAGAATGATGTGAAAACACATGGATAATCCAGATCATTAGAAAGTTAAATCAGGATATGCCAAGGGTCAATAAGACCAATTGAGAAGGCACCCATAAGCTTGATATTATGGAAAAAAGAGTGGATCTTATCCAAATTTGGATGACACAAAGAAAATTTACCAATAAGAGAAAATTCAAACAGTTTGCCAACTTTTTAGCATCCACATTAGAGCACATTACGGCCGGCAAACCTCTAAAAGATGTTGAAATGAGATTAACCGAATCAACATGGGGAGAAATATTTCTAGAGAGAGCTTCCTTAAAAAGATTTAGTAGAAGATGCAACATTAGGCCGCCAATCTGCAAAATGTTGGATGCCTTAGATGAAACATCCATATTTTTAGGTGGAACCTAAGGACTAGAACTCACCGCATCCATGGTTAATGATAAAACATCACATTAATGGCTAGATGTCATTCAAGCCTTAGCAATTGGTCGAAATTGAAGCCAAAGCCACATAAATCCCAAGTCGGGGGTGCGCCACCAAGAGGGATTCAAAAATCACTAGATTTTGAGAGAGCGCTTGGGTGAGGAGGGTTCTCGGTTTAGGGTACAGGGTTGTAGGTTTAGGGTTTAGGGTTTTTTTTATTTGTTTTTTTTCATTTTTTTAAATTAAGTAAACTTGTAGGTTTAGGTTTATTTAGTTTATTTTTTATTTATTTTAGTTTATTTTATTTTTTTTATTTAGTTAATTTTATTTTTATTTAGTTTAGTTTATTTATTTTAGGTTTATTTATTTTAGTTTATTTTAGGTTTAGGTTTACTTTTAGTTTAGTTTTATTTTATTTTATTTTTGGTTTAGGTTTTATTTTTTTTTATTTACAGTTTTAGGTTTTATTTTTTTAGTTTAGGTTTTATGTTTTATTTTAGGTTTATTTTATGTATTTTTAGTATATGTTTAGTTTATTTTAGTTTATTTTATTTTATTTAGTTTAGTTTAGGTTTAGGTTTTATTTATTTTAGTTTAGTTTATCTTAGTTTAGGTTTAGGTTTATTTTATTTTTATTATAGGTTTAAATTTTTTTTCACTTAAGGGTTTAGGTTTTATTTTTTATTTATTTTTTTGGTTTATTTTTAGGTTTATGTTTTTATTTAGTTTTTCTATTTATTTTAGCTTTATTTAATTTTATTTTTATAATTTTATTTTATTTATTTTTTTTTTTTTTAGTTTGATTTAGGTTTTATTTATTTTATCAGTTTAGTTTTATTTTATATTTTATTTTATTTATTTTTATTTAGGTTTAAGTTTTAGTTTATGTTTTATTTTATTTTATCTTTAATCTTTATTTTAGGTTTTTTTATTTATTTTATTTTAGTTTATTATTTTAGGTTTTGGTTTTAGTTTTTAGGGTTTAGGGTTTTTTTAGGGTTTAGGTTTTAGGTATTTTATTTTAGGTTTATTTTAGGTTTTATTTTTAGTTTAGGTTTAGGTTTATTTTAGTTTAATTTATTTTATTTAGTTTAGGGTTTATGTTTAGTTTATTTTTGGTTTTATTTATTTTAGTTTAGTTTATTTTAATTTAGGTTTAGATTTAGTTTTTATTTTTAGTTTAGGGTCTGAGTTTTATTTTTTTATTTATTTTTAAGTTTATTTTTTAGGTATATGTTTTTTTATAGTTTATTTTATTTTATTTTGGTTTATTTTATTTTATTTTACATTTAGTTTTATTTTATTTAGGTTTTATTCTTAGGTTTATTTTATTTAGTTTAGTTTTTTATTCATTTCTTTAATATTTATTTTATTATTTTATTTTTTTTTTAGATTTTTATTTTATTTAGGTTTTTTTATTTATTTATTTTTATTATTTAGGTATGTTAGGTCAGGGTACAGTAGGGTTGGGTTAGGGTTTAGGTCAGTAAAGATTTAGGGTTAGGGCCTAGATAGTTTATGGTTTGGTAGGAATTTAGGTTTTAGGTTTGTAGATAGGTTAGGGTTTAGGATTTTAGATTTAGGCTATGGTTTGTTGGTAAGGTAGGTCTGGGGTTTGTGGTTAGGGTTTGGGTTTGGTTTGGTCAGTTTAGGGTTTAGGCTCAGGTTGTTTTGTGGTTGTGGTTTAGGTTTAGGGTTTTTAAGGCTTTAGGGGTTTAGGGTTTAGGGTTTAGGATTTAGGGTTTAGGGTTTAATGTTTAGTGGTATTTTTTTAAGTTTTATTTTTAGGTTTTATTTTTAGGTTTAGGTTTTTATTTAGTTTTTATTTTATTTTATTTAGTTAACTTTATTTTAACACTACCTTTGGTCCCAAGTCCGATGTGAAAAGTGGAGGTTATAGTAAAACAACCAGTAAAATTTGTCAAAATAATCATGACATGAATTCTTCAAATCATGTGTTAATGTTAGGGCATCCCGAGTTTAATGCATCAGTATGGTTTGAATAATGGAAAATGCAAGGGTCAGATCACCAGTATGTTAAATAAACAAGGGTTCCCACATTATGGATGAATGCGGGCAAAGAAGCTAGTCCATGAAACTAGAATTAGGTTAGGAACATGGAATATAGGTTCTCTTATAGGTAAATAAATGGAATTAATAGATATTATGGTTCTTAGAAAGATAAATATTTTATATGTTCGTGAAACTAAACAGGTTGGGGAGAAGGCCAAGGAGATTGATAGTTTAGGTTTTAAACTTTGGCATTCAAATAAAAGTCAGACTAGAAATGGTGTAGATTTGATTATAGATAAAAGTTTGAAGGATAATATTATAAATATTAATAGATGTGGAGATAGAATTATAGCTTTAAAGATTATTGTTGATACTAAAATTATCATGTTATAAGTGTTTATGCTCCTCAAGTAGGTTTGGATAAGCTCAAAAGAAAAATTTTGAAATGAATTAGAGGGATTAATACAAAAGATACTTGAAGAAAAAGTATTTGTTGGTAGATTTAAATGGACATGTTGGTAAGAGTGGTGAAGATTTTAAAAGTATTCATGGTGGTTATGGATTGGAGTGACTAATGAAGAAGGTAGGACTTTATTATTTTGCTTGGCTTATCATTTTGTAGTTGCTAATACTTTATTTAAAAAAAAGATATGAACATATTATTACTTATAAAATGGATCTAGTAAAACACAGATTGATTAATCGAGAAAAGATCAATTAGATTGTAAAGATTGTAAGGTCATTCCAAGTGAAAGTTTAAGTACCCAACATCGATTATTGGTTTTAGATTTTAAGATGAAAGATTGGAAGAGGAAAAATAAATCAAATTACTATCCTAAGATTAGATGGGGACACTTAAAGAACACAAATAAAAATATTCTTAAGAACAAGCTATAAGAGCTTAGAATTTGGGATGTTCATAAGGAAGCTAATGTTATGTGGGAAAAAGTAGGAAGTGAAATTAAGCAAGTTTCTAAAAATGTGCTTGGATAATCAAAAGGAGAAGCTTCTTTTAATAAAAATAGTTAGAGGTGGAGTTAGAGTGTGCAAGAAAAAATAAAAAATAAGATGCATTGTTATAAATCTTGGTTTAGATGTAAAAATTTGAAGAATTGGGAAAGATATAAAGTAGCCAGTAGGTATTCTAAGAAAGCAATATATGATGCAAAAAATTTAGCTTTTAGTGATTTATATAATAGATTAGATACCAAAGAAGGTGAAAGATGTATGTACAAGTTAGCCAACCAAAGAGATGGTAGAAGTAAAGATCTAGTTCATGTGATGTATATTCAGGATGAAAATAATAAAGTTCTTTTCTTAGAAAAGGATATTGAAAATAGGTGGATGAGATATTTTGACAAACTTTTCAATGAAGGATCTGAAAGTAGGATTGACTTTAGCAACCTTAATACCATAAACAAAAATAGAGAATTATATTTTTGTGTCGTATTAGTAAATCTGAAGTTAAAGATGCTTTAAAGAAAATGAAATATGAAATAGTAGGACTTGTTGATATTCCAATAGAAGTGTGGAAATGTTTAGTAGATTAAGAAATTTCTTGGCTTACAAATCATTTTAATGTTATTTTAAAGACTAAAAAGATGGAAGCTGAGTGGAGGAAGAGTTTGTTGGTACCTATATTTAAGAATAAAGGTGATGCATAAGAGTGTGCCAATTATAGAGGAATTAAGTTAATGTGTCATACATTAAATTATGGGAGAGAGTAATTGAGCATAGGTTACGATGTGATACAAAAGTTTCTCACAATTAATTTTATTTCATGCCAATTAGATCTACTATGGATGCTATACGTTTGTTAAGAGGTTTGGTGGAGAAGTATAGAGAAAGTAAGGAGGATTTACATATGATATTTATTGATTTAGAGAAATCTTATGATAAAGTTTCATGAGGTGTTCTTTGGAGAGTTCTAGAACATAAAGGAGTTAATATTGGTTATATTCAAGTCATTAAGGATATGTATACTAGAGCTGTTAGTTGTGTCCAAACATAAGGAGGATCGATAAAATATTTTCCCATTTCAATTGGATTACATCAAGGATCATCTTTAAGCCCTTATGTTTTATGCTTTAGTTATGGATGTTCTTACTAGGTATTTACAAGAAGATGTACCTTGGTGTATGCTTTTTATTGATGACATTCTTCTTGTTGATAAGACTAGAGATGGAGTCTAAGAGAAACTTGAATTATGGAGATCAACATTAGTCAAAGGTTTTCATTTAAGTAGATCTAAAACTAAATATGGAATGTAATTTTAGTTGTAGTTCTAGTGGTAGTGTTGTGACATTAGTGAACAAGTCATTAATAGATTGAGGATTTATATTTAGTCTCTATTATTCAAAATGATGGTGAAATAGATGGAGATATTAGTAGAATTCAAGTTGGATGGAAGTGGAGGAATGCATATTTGTGTGATAGAAAAGTTCCACTTAAACTTAAGAGAAAATTTTATAAGATGGTGGTAAGACTGCAATGAAGTATGGTGCTAATGTTCAAGTAAAAGAGAAGCATAAGACTAAGTTAAGTGTTAGAGATGAGGATGCTCAGTGGATGAATATTTTACTCTAGAGATAAAATGCGAAATGAGTATGTTCAGAAAAGTTGGAGTAGCTCTAGTGGCGATAAGATTAGAGAGAGTCACTTTAGATGGTTTGCCCACATAAAAGCGTACCATCTATGACCCAGATAGTAGATGCTAGATTTGCCTTATATTAAGAATGGTAGAGGTAGACCTAAAAAGACTTGGTTATGGTGTATAAAAATGACCTTAGTATACTTCAATTAATTGAGAATTTAACACAAAATAAGACATAATGGAGATGAAGGATTTACGTAGCTAACCCCACTTAGTGGGATAAAGGCTTATTATTATTATTGTTGTTGTTGTTAACTTTAATTTTATTTTTTGTTTAGTTATCCTTTTATTTTTGTTTAGTTTTTTTTTCTTTATTTTAATTTTAGGTTTTTTTTAGTTTAGGTTAGTTTATTTTTACTTTATTTTATTTTATTTAGTTTATTTAGGTTTAGTTTATTTTAGGTTTAGGTTTAGGTTTTATTTATCTTAATTTAGTTTATTTTAGTTTAGGTTTAGGTTTATTATATATTTTTTATTTTATTTATATTTTAGGTTTCATTTTTTTTTTTAGTTTAGGGATTGGGTTTTATTTTTTATTTATTTTTAGGTTTATTTTTTAGGTTTTGGTTTTAATTTAGTTTTTATTTTAGGTTTATTTTAGGTTTATTTTATGTTTAGTTTTTTATTTTGTTTAGGTTTTTTATTCTTAGGTTTATTTTAATTTTTAGTATAGTTTAAGTTTTTATTTATTTTATTTTAGTTTAACCTTATTTTTTTAATTTATTTATTTTAGTTTGGTTGTTTAAGTTGGTTATTATTTTAGGTTTAAGTTTTTTTTATTTTATTTGGTTTATCAAGGAGTTTAGGTTAGGGCCCAGTTTAAGGGCCCAGTGAGGTATTGGTTTGGAGGAGAGGGAGGGCCCAGTTTATCATTTTGGGTTAGGGCCCAGGAAGCTCAGGGCCTGGATAGGGTTAGGAGTTTAGGGTTTAGGAGGTCAGAAGGTGTAGTATTAGTAGGGTAGGTAGGGTCAGTTTGGATTTAATGTCATTGGGTATGGTTTGGGGTAAGATGGTAGGTATTAGGAGGGAGGGTTTAGTGTTTTAGGTTTAAATCAGCAAAATTTTATTTTTTAGTTTATTTATTTTATATTTTAGTTTATTTTATTTTTTATTTTTATTTAGGTTTATTATTTATTTTTATTCAATTTATTTTATTTATTTTAGGTTTATTTATTTTAGTTTAGATTTTTTTATTTTAATTAATTTTTTAGGTTTAGGTTTAGGTTTATGTTTATTTTCCAATTTAGTTTAATTTTTGTTTTATTTTTTTAGGTTTAGGATTTATTTTTTATTTTTAGGTTTAAGTTTATGTTTTCATTTTATTTTTTTAGGTTTATGTTTTAAGTTATTATTTTAGGTTTATTTTAAGGTTTTATTTTTTAGTATATGTTTAGGTTTATTTTAAGTTTATTTTATTTTATTTAGTTTAGGGTTTAGTTATAGTTTCTTTTAGGCTTAGGTTTTCTTTATTTTAGTTTAAATTTAGGTTTATTTTATTTTGTTTATTTTAGGTTTAGGATTTTTTTAGTTTAAAGTTTACATTTTATATGTTATTTATTTTTATGTATTGCTTTTAGGTTTAGATTTTTAGCTAGGTTTTATTTTATTTTATTTTAGGTTTTTTTGTTTAGTTTTCAATTTATTTTTATTTAGATTTTTTTTATTTATTTTAATTTTAGGTTTTATTTAGTTTAGATTTTTAACTTTTTAGGGTTTAGGTTTTAGGGTTTTATTTGAGGTTTATTCTTAAGTTTTTTTTTTAGTTTAGGTTTAGGTTTATCGTTAGTTTATTTTATTTTATTTAGTTTAGGGTTTTGGTTTAGTTTATTTTAGGTTTAGGTTTAGGTTTTGTTTATTCTAGTTTAGTTTAATTTAATTTAGGTTTAGGTTTATTTTATTTTGTTTATTTTATTTTCTCTTAGGTTTAGTTTTTTTTTTTAGTTTAGGGTATTCATTATATTTTTAATTTTTTCTGGTTTTTTTTTTGTCTAGGTTTTTATTTAGTTTATATTTTATTTTATTTTATGTTTATTTTATTATTATTTTACATTTAGTTTTTATTTTATTTAAGTTTTTATTCTTTAGTTTATTTTATTTTTTAGTTTGGTTTAGGTTTATTTTATTTTATTTTTGTTTATTTTTATTATTTATTTAATTTTATTTTTAGGTTTATGTTTAGGTTATAGTATGTTTTTATTTTATTTTAATTTTTAATTTTGTTTAGGTTTAGGTTTCTTCATTTATTTTATTTTTAGGTTTTATTTACTTTAGGTTTAGGTTTTTTCTTTTTTGTGGTCAGGGTTAGGTTTAGGATTGGTTAGGTTTAGGGTTTAGCATTTAGGGTTTTGGTTTAGTGTTAGGTCATGATTTATGGTCATGGTTTAGAGTTTAGTGCCTGGGTTGTGGTTTATTTTAGGTTTTGGAACTGGGGTTTAAGTTGTTTAGTTTAGTTTATAGGGCTTTAGTTATGGTTAGGGTTTTTTAGTTTAGGCCAATGATGTAGGTTAGTTTGGGTTAAGGGTTGTTTTAGGTTTAGGTCAGGGCTTTTTGGGTTTTTAGATTTTTAGGTTTGGGTTTAGGTTTATGGTAAGTTTATTTATTTGTTGGTTATTAATTTAGGTTTAGGATTAATTTATTTGTTTATTTAGGTTTAGGTTTTTTTTTTTTATTTAGGTTTTATTTATTTTATTTTAGGTTTTATGTTATTTATATTTTTTAAGTTTCATTTAGTTTATTTTATTTATTTAGTTTACTTTAATTTTATTTATCATTTTATTTTTCATTTATTTTGTTTAGTTTTATTTATTTATTTTATTTTTTAGGTTTTATTTAGTTTAGGTTTAGCTATTTATTTAGTTTAGGGTTTAGGTTTTAGGTTTTATTTTAGGTTTATTTTAGGTTTATTATAGTTGAGTTTAGGTTTATTTTTATTTATTTTATTTTATTTAGTAGGTTTAGGTTTTATTTATTTTAGTTTAGGTTTAGGTTTATTTTATTTTGTTTATTTTATTTTAATTTTGGTTTAGTTTTTCTTTTTTAGTTTTGGTTTTAATTTTACTTATTTTTATTTTATTTTTAGGTTTAATTTTTATTTAGTTTTATTTTATTTATTTTATGTTTATTTATTTAATTTTACTGAGTTTTTTATTTTATTTAAGTTTTTAATTTTAGGTTTATTTTATTTTTAGTTTAGTTTCAATTTTATTTAATTTATTTTACTTTTTTAATTTTTTATTTTAAGTTTAAGTTTGGTTTAGTTTGGTTTTATTTATTTAGGTTTAGTTTATTTATTTTATTTTAGGTTTATTTTATTTAGGTTTAGGTAGGTTGGTCATGGTTGGTTTTAGGGTTTAGGGTTATGGAGGTCAGGGTTTAGGGTCTGGATGGTATAGAGGGAGGGTTTAGGGTTATGGTTTAGGGAGTGAGGGTGGGGTAGGATCACAATCAGGGTAGGTAGGATGATAGTTATTTAGGGTATGGTAGGGTCAGGATCAAGTTTTAGGCTCAGTAGTTAGTGGTCAGGGTTTAGAGTTTAGGATGTGGAGGTTGGTTTTTTTAATCAAACCAGTAGGTTTAGGTTATTAATTTAATTTATTTTATTTATTTTAGTTTATTTATTTTTATTTTTTAGGTTTATTTTATTTTTAATATTTTTTTATTTAATTTAGGGTTTTATTTAAGATTATTTTTTAGGTTTATGTTTAGGATTATGTTTATTTTTTTTATTTATTTTATTTTAATTTTATTTTTAAGTTTAGGTTTAGGTTTTCTTTTAGTTTAGGTTTAGATTTTTTAGTTTATTTTTTATTTATTTTAGGGTTTAGCTTTTATTTTATTTTAGTTTAGGTTTAGGTTTACTTTATTTTAAGTTTAGGTTTTTCTTTTTATGTTTAAGGTTTAGGTTTTATTTTTTATTTATTTTTAGATTTATATTTTATGTTTAGGTTTTTATTTACTTTTTATTTTATTTTATTTTAGGTTTATTGTAATTTTATTTTTCATTTAGTTTTTATTTTATTTAGGTTTTTTTGGTTTATTTTATTTTATTTAGTTTAGTTTAACTTTTATTTATTTTATTTTATTTTATTTTTTCATTTTTTTGTTTTATTTTATTTTTAGTTTAGGATTAGGTTTATTTAGGTTTAGATTTTAGTTTAGGTTTTATTTTATTTAATTTTATTTTATTTAGTTTTGTTTTTATTTATTTTATTTTAGGTTTTATTTAGTTTAGGGTTTTAGATTGGGGTAGGAATTTGATGGTGATTAGTGTAGGGAAGGTGGAGAGAGGAGGATTTAGGGTTGGGTAGGGTTTAAGGTTTAGGTTAGTCATGTAGTTTATTTATATTATTATTATTTATTATATTTATGATTTAGGTTTAGTATTTTATTTAGTTTAGTTTAATAAGTTTATTTATTTTAAAAGTTTAGTTTAGTTATTGGATTAAGGGTGGGAGTTTTGGGATAGTGGAGGTCAGTTTGGGTAGTGTATGGAGAGAGGAGTAGGTAGGGTGGGTTTAGGGTTTAGAGTTTAGGAGTAGGTAGTTTAGGGTTTAGCTTTTAGGGTTGGGGTCAGTTAGGGTTTAGGTTGGTTTTAGGTTTAGAGGGATCATTTAAGGTGTATGGTTTAGTTTAGTTTGGTTTTTTTTTAATTAGGTAAACCGATTTAGGTTACTAATTCATTTTGGAATGAATTAGGGATTATACAAAAGATACCTCTTGAAGAAAAGTATTTATTGGAGGAGATTTAAATGGATATGTTGTAGAGTGGTAGCAGATTTTAAAAGTATTCATGGTGGTAATGGATTTGGAGTGACTAATCAAGAACGTAGGACTAGATTAGATTATGCCTTAGCATATGATTTTGTGGTTGTTAATACTTTATTTAAGAAAAGAGATGAACATATTATTATGTATAAAAAATGGATCTAGTAAAACATGATTGATTATTTTGATAAGAAAATGGATCTTTAGATTGTAAAGATTGTAGGCATTCCAAGTGAAAGTTTAAGTACCCAACATCGATTGTTAGTTTTAGATTTTAAGATGAAATATTGTAAGAGGAAGAATAAATTAAATTAGTGTATTAGGATTAGATAGGGACACTTAAAGAACACAAATAAATATATTTTTAAGGGCATGCTACAAAAGCTTAGAATTTGGGATGTTCATAAGGAAGCTAATGTTATCTAGGAAAAAGTAGAAAGTGAAATTAAGCAAGTTGCTAAAAATATGCTTAGAGAATCAAAAGGAAAAGCTTTTAATAAAATAATTGGAGTGTGAGTAAAAAAAAAAGATAAGAAATAAGAAGCATTGTTATAAAACTTAGTTTAGATGTAAAAATTCAGAGAATTGGGAAAGATACAAAGTGTCCTGTAGAGATTCTAAGAAATTAATATATGATGCCAAAAACTTAACCTTTAGTGATTTATACAATAGATTAGATATCAAAGAAGTATGTGTACAAGTAACAAAGAGATAGGAGAAGTAAAGACCTAGTTCAAGTGAGGTATATTAAGGATGAAAATAATAAAGTGCTTTTCTTAGAAAAGGATATTGAAAATAGGTGGATGAGATATTTTGATAAACTTTTCATTTAAGGATCTGAATGTACAATTGATTTTAGCAACTTTAATACCCTAAACAAAAATACAAAATTTTATTTTTATCATCGTATTAGTTAATCTAAAGTTAGAGATGCCTTATAAAAAATGAAATGTGGAAAAATAGTAGGACCTGATGATATTCCAATAGAAGTGTGTAAATGTTTAGGAGATCAAGGAATTTCTTGGCTTACAAATCTTTTTAATGTTATTTTAAAGACTAAAAAGATACTAGATGAGTGGAGAAAGGGTTCGTTGGTTCCTATATTTAAGAATAAAGGTGATGCACAAGAGTGTGCAAATTATAGAGGAATTAAGTTAATGTGTCATACATTAAAATTATGGGAGAGAGTAATTGAGCATAGGTTATGATGTCATACAAAAGTTTCTCACAATCAGTTTGGTTTCATGTCAGGTAGATAAGAGGTTTGATGGAGAAATATAGAGAAAGTAAGGATGATCTACATAAGATATTTATTGATTTAGAGAAAGCTTATGATAAAGTTTCAAGAGATGTTCTTTGGAGAGTTCTAGAACTGAAAAGAGTTAATATTGGTTGTATTCAAGTCATTAAGATATGTATACTAGAGCTGTTACTTATGTCCAAACACAAGGAGGATTGACAAAATATTTTCCTATTTCAGTTGGATTACATCAAGGATCAGCTTTTAAGACCTTATCTTCTTGCTTTAGTTATGGATGTTCTTACTAGGCATTTATAGGAAGATGTACCTTAGTGTATGCTTTTTGTTGATGACATTCTTCTTGTTGATAAGACTAGAGAGCGTGTCTAAGAGAAACTTGAATTATGGAGGTCAACATTAGATTCTAAAGGTTTTCATTTAAGTAGGAGGTCAACACAGATTCTAAAGGTTTTCATTTCTAAGCAGATCTAAAATTGAATATATGGGAGGTAATTTTAGTCAGAAGTTCTAGTGGTAGGGCTTTGTGACATTAGGAATAAGTCATTAAGAAGAGTGATTAGATATTTAGGCTCTATTATTGAAAAATGATGGTGAAATAGATTGAGATGTTATTAGTAGAATTAAAGTTGGATGGTTGAACTGGAGAAATGCATCTGGCTTATTGTGTAATAGAAAAGTTCCACTTAAACTTATGGGAAAATTTTATAAGATGGTGGTAAGACTTACAATGACTTATGGTGCAGAATTTTGGCCAATAAAAGAGAAGCATAAGACTGAGTTAAGTGTTACAGAGATGAGGATGCTCAGATGGATGAGTGGCTTTACTCTTAGAGATACAATGCGAAATGATTATGTTCAGGAAAAGTTGGAATAACTCCAGTGGAAGATAAGATTAGAGAGAGTCGCCTTAGATGGTTTGGCCACATAAAGTGTCTGCCTGATGACCCGGAGAGAGATGAATTAGATTTGCCTTATGTTAAGAATGGTAGAGGTAGACCTAAATAGACTTGGTTAAGATGTATAAAAAATGACATCAGTATACTTGAATTAAACGAGAATTTGACACATAATAAGTCACAATGGAGACAAAGGATTCATGTAGCCGACCACACTTAGTGGGATAAAGGCATGTTGTTGTTGTTGTTGTTGTAGGTAAACTGGTAGGTTTAGGGTTTTGTTTAGTTTATTTAGTTTATTTTATTTTTTATTTTTATTTAGGTTTATTTTTTATTTTAATTTAGTTTATTTTATTTAGTTTAGGTTTAGGATTATTTTATTTTATTTATTTTAGGTTTAGATTTTTATTCTAGTTTAAGGTTTATGTTTTATTTTTTATTTATTTTTAAGTTTAGGTTTTTTTTTGGTTTTTATTTTATTTTATTTTATTTTAGGTTTACTTTATTTTTATTTTTTGTTTAGTTTTCATTTAATTTTTTGTTTAGTATTATTTATTTGTTTTATTTTTAGGTTTTATTTAGTTTAGGTTTACCTTTTTAGCTTTTTAAGGTTTTGGGTTTTGGGTTTAGGTTTTAGGTTTTTATTTTAGGTTTTATTTTTTAGTTTAGGTTTAGGTTTATTTTTAGTTTATTTTATTTTATTTAGTTTAGTGTTTAGGTTTAGGTTTATGTTTTATTTATTTTAGTTTAGTTTATTTTAGTTTAGGTTTAGGTTAATTTTATTTTTATTTTAGGTTTAGTTTTTCCTTTTAGTTTAGGGTTTGGGTTTTAATTTTTATTTATTTTTAGGTTTATTTTTTAGGTTTAGGTTTTTATTTAGTTTTTATTTTATTTTAGGTTTATTTTATATTTATTTTATGTTTAGTTTTTATTTTATTTAGGTTTTTTATTCTTAGATTTATTTTATTTTTTTAGTATAGTTTAGGTTTTTATTTATTTTGTTTTAGTTTTTTATTATTTTATTTTATTTTATTTTTTGGTTTAGGAAGTTTTTATTTTATTTTATTTTTTTATTTTATTTAGGTTTAAGTTTTTTTAATTATTTTATTTTTAGGTTGTTAAGGTTTAACACTACCTTTGTAGTCCCAAATGGATGTGTGAGGGTTGCGGTAGGTAGTCATACCGGTGTAAAACTTGAAATAATCATGACATGAATCCTTTAAATCATTGTGTTAATGTTAGGGCGTCCCCTGGATAAATTTTCCTAACACCCCTAAGGCATGACCTATTCCTATAGCTAACTCTTCTGAGTCTCTAGGATTAGATTAAGTATCCACCTAATCACTAGATGTGTCTTAAGACAAAGGATCCCTTAAAATCTAAGAGAAGTCTTATGTTTAAGATGGAGAGGTTGAGAGCTCATCCTAAAAATGAGGTCAACAGTCCCCCAGAGGCTCCTTTCCTCTTAACTACTTTTGAGTTGATATAAGCCCCCTAGTGGCATTCGCTCAATAGTCGCCCTAGGTCGGATAGCACCTGTTGAGCCAAAGATAGACTATCTCGATGATTAGTTCTGCTATAGGAGGATGTGAGTCCCCAAGCTTTCTTTCTAGGTTGATTGTTGCAAACCAACGAGCACCTTAGGTTGGTGTGTTTAAGTGGCCCTGACTAGGAGATCATCCCTAATGGTCGTAAGGTCATTTTTTAAAATCCAATAAAAAGATCCTCACTCGAGTAGGTACAAAGCTATGTTTGGTATCAATATCAAAAGAGAAATGTCAACTCCTTCAACAAGTTTGTTAAAACAGAAAATAAAGACCAAAGGAAACTCTTCTTTAGTAAGTCCAACCAAGCAAAAAGCAAAGGACCGAAGAAGTCATCCCAATATTCGTACAAAGCTAAAGGCTAAACTAACGGAGTCATGTCATTAATATGTCTGTTACGCACAAAGCATAGGACTGATGACTCTTCACCATTGACCCAACACAAGCTCTGAGGGCCAGGTGACTAGCAGGCATCTTTCTATAAGCCCATGAAAGTAGAAAGCTAGGGCATGAGGTAATTTTGTATCACTTGACAAGTCTTCAAGACAATTCAGGACTTTCCTCCATCAAATCTGTCAAGGCATGAAGCCAAGATATAAGGAAATACACGATATAAATCTCCGAGATAGAGTCTTCAACAAGTCTGTCAAAGCACAAAGCATAGGACCGAAGATGTTCTCATCTCGCCAACAAGTCATCAACTCCATCAAGTCCACCCAAGGCACAAAGCCAGGACATAAGAAAAATATAAATTTCAAACTCTCAAGAGGAAGTCTTCAACAAGTCCATCAAAGCACAAAGCATAGATAAGATGTTCTCATCTCAACAAGTCATCAACTCTATTAAGTCCACCCAAGGCACAAAACCAGGATAGAGAAAATATAAATTTTAAACTCTTAAGAGGAAGTCTTCAACAAGTGCAAAAGCATAAATCATAAGACTAAAGATATTCCAAATTCTCTCAATACAAAACCCCGTTGGGGGGGCATTTTTATATATTTATCTAAGTTTTCCTCAAGCGAGATACATGATGATCAAAATGAGCTAAATTTATTTATATTAAAGAAATTCAAACTCTGATTTTTTGAGCTAATATGCAATCTCTAGATAGGAGCCATTTTTTATGATCAAGGTTGTTCAATCCTCTCCGTAAAATAGAAGGTCTTCTTGTATATATATTGGGTTGACATCAAGCTTTATGTAGATCCTGAATATATCTATAATTGTTATTAGCAAAGTTGCATGCTCTTATAAGGAACAAAAGAATCTATTTCTACACATGAAAAGATAGTCCTAAAAAGTTTATCACCCAGATTTGTCAAATTCTGAAGAGCAAGTTAGAAGAACTTCCAATTTCAGGAGCTTCATTTAATTAAGTTGGAAAATCATCAACCTTTACATATTCAAGTCTAAGACATGGATGGGTTCTAATGATTGGACTCAATAAGCCCATAAATAGCCGAGTTCTTGATGCTCTCCTCACTCAACAAGCCATAAGAAAAGGTCACCGTGAAAGAGCCCTTGCTCGTCAGTCCAATGATGATAGTTGCTCAATCTCAAACCAAATTCAGCTTAGCGATTCTAAGTACCTAGAATCCAAGAAATCTTTCTACTTGATCGATAGAACAAGATAATCTAAGGAAATAACTCTCAATTTAGAGTAGCCTCAAATCAATCTCTAATGTTGCTTACAAGGTAATATTCAGATGACTCTGTGCGAATGTCGAGTGGTCAGAGCGATGACACATAATTTTGAACCACAATTGACTCAATTCGACGTCGACTTTAACCAAACAGTGTTCAATCGTGAAATGGATTATGTCATTGAATCGAGAATATCAAATTTACCTAAAAATAATACTCATATTATGTGGGTTTGATTTCAGCAAGATTCACAAAAAAATTGGTGTGATATTGTGGAAATCAAACATCCAATTTAATTAAACAAAGTTTGATTTAATTTTAATTATTAAATTATAATATGGTTAAATCAAAATTTTTGCATGAATAGGAATTAGTAATCAGATTATACTCTTCCCATAAATGCTCCTCAATCACATTCAAAATTTTCAAAATTCTATTTAAATACATAAGGAAACTAATTAATCAGCAATTATGGCTCATAATCCCCTATTCCCTCCCAAGACAAGGGGGCAACCAAAAATTTCTGCACAAGATCGAACCCCTTTCGTCCCTCCCTGTTCGCTCCTACCCCCTCTATCGCATCCTCACAATCACCAAGCTTTCAGCCATCACCCTCTTCTTCCTCCAATTGTTCACCATTTGAACCTAGGACTTCTGGACACCCATCCATGGGTTATTCAATTACAGGAAATGTTGTCTCTGTTTCTGCAGCAGTACATTCACCATCAGTTTCAAACCCTTTGGATGAGAAAATTTCATCTTCTACTGCTAACTCAATTATTGGTATTGAAGGATTGAAAGGAGATCCACCTCCATACCCAACGTTGCTTCCAATCATTATTCCAAGTATATCGAGAAAGGGATCACGATCAGACTTTAATCTTTGCCATGATAATAAAAGCCCTTATTTACCTTCAACAAGGAGAGATACTTTGCTGACAAAGAGACCTCCATCTCTTGTGGTTCTTTGTGTTCCACGAGTGCCTCAACCCCCTACATCTTTTGTTGGAGAATTAAGGAAGCGAAGATTTCCTATTGTTAGATCCGGTAGCTCAAGTCCTAGGCATTATGGTGTAAAAAGTTGGTTCCATGAAGAAACCACTCTGGCAGACACTCATATTTGTTTAGATGGTGTGAAAGTTATATGGCCTACTTAGACAAGTAAATTCTTTGGGGTGACTGCAGTGGTCCAATCTCTTCAAAGATCTTTGCTCTATGATCATCTAATTTCAATTTCTCATATTGCTCATGATTAAGAACATCCAGATGTTGCATTACTCTACAGCCACCTGATCAACTAAATGGGTCTTGTAAACGGTCTCTCTCAAGGATGTTGAATCTTCTTCACATGGAAATTGATCTATTCTGCAAGCAGGTTGCTACAGAGAATTTGATCCGGAAGCCATTCATTAATTGGGCTATCAAACGGATCATGAGGTCACTTCAGGTTCTTTGGCCTCATTCTTAGACAAATATAGTTGGTTCTAATTCAACCGGTTTAGCTCTTCCAACTAGTGATGTACATCTTGTAGTGTCCCTTCCTCCTGTAAGGAATTTGGAACCTATTAAAGAAGCTAGAATTCTTGAAGGGCGTAATGGTATTAAGGAAACATGTCTACAACATGCTGCTATATACCTTGCAAACCAGGAGTGGGTTTGAAATAATTCCCTTAAATATATTCATTGTCTACAACATGTCTACAACATGTCACTCTGCCTGCCTCCATAACCACCACTGCTCTGATCACCACCTCCATATCCACCAGCACCTCTAGATCCCCCAACACCACTATGAAAATTGCCGCCTCGGGCTTCACCTCGACCACCAGATCTAGACTTAGCCAAGTTGAAGGTGATGTTCCTGCCGCCAAGGTTCTACCCATTCTTAGGTTATAGGTATAGCTTTAGGTTTATTAAGTTATAATGTTTAAGTTTATTTTTTAATTTATTTAGTTACTTTAGGTTTAGGTTTAGGTTTAGGTTTAGGGTTTGGAGTTTAGGGTTTATGCTTAGGTTTATTAGGTTTTAAGGATTAGGTTTATTTTTTAAGTTATTTAGTTACTTTAGGTTTTGGTTTAGCATTTGGGGTTTAGGATTTAGGGTTTAGGGTTAGGGTTTAGGAATTAGGGTTTTGGGTTTAAGATTTAGGATACAGTTTGGAGGGTTTAGGTCAGGTTTAGGGTAGGATTTATAGTTTGGTTTAGGCTCAGTTTAGGTTTAAGTTTAGGTTTAAGGGTCATTTAGGGTTTAGTTTAAGTGGGCCCAGGTTTAGGGTTTAGGTGCCCAGTCAGGTTTAGTGGTTTTAGTATGGAGGATTGGGTGGGTTTATCAAGGGTTTAGGATCAGTGGCTCAGGTTTTGGGTTCTGGGTTTAGGTTATGGTATAGTTTAGTTTGGGTGGTTAGAGGTTTTTTTAGGGCTCATGGAAGTGATTTGGGAGGTCATGTGGGTTAGAGGGCGCAGGGTTTAGAGTGTAGGGTTTAGGGCCTGGTTTTGTGGAGGATTTAAGGTGGGGGTTGGGAGTGAGTTTAGGGTTTAGTGTTTAGGTTTAGGGCATTTTAGGTTTTAGGGTAAGATTTTTAATTTAAGTTTAGGGTTTAGGATTGAGTTTTTATTATTTATTTAGGTTTAGGTTTATTTAGTTGATTTTTTTTATTTATTTTAATTTATTTTTATTTTTATTTTATTTTTATTTTTTATTTATTTATTTAGGTTTATTTCTTTTAGTGTAGTTTTTTGTTTATTTTTTTAGGTATAAATGATAGGTTTAGGTTTAATTTTTTGTTTAGTTTTATTTTTTTTTTTTTAGGTTTAGGTTTTATTTTTTATTATTAGGTTTAGGTTTAGGTTTTTATTTTATTTTTTTAGGTTTAGGTTTTAAGTTGTTATTTTAGGTTTGTTTTTAAGTTATATTTTTTTAGTTTATGCTTAGGTTTATTTTTATTTTTGTTTATTTTATTTAGTTTAAGTTTAGATTTTGGTTTAGTTTATTTTTGGTTTAGGTTTTAGGTTTAGGTTTTATTTATTTTATTTTAGATTATTTTAGTTTAGGTTTAGGTTTATTTTATTTTGTTTATTTTAGTTTTATTTTAGGTTTATTTTTTTTTTAGTTTAGGGTTTAGGTGTTATTTTTTATTTATTTTTAGGTTTATTTTTTAAGTTAAAATTTTTATTTAGTTTTTATTTTATTTTATCTTAAGTTTATTTATTTTTATTTTAAGTTTCATTTTTATTTTATTTAGGTTTTTTATTTTTAGGTTTCTTTTATTTTCTTAGTTTAGTTTAGGTTTTTATTTATTTTATTTTAGTTTAGTTTTTAATTTTTTATTTTATTTTATTTTTAGGTTTAGGTTTAAGTTTTAGTTTAGGCTTTTATTTTATTTTTTTATTTAAGTTTAGGTTTTAGGTTTTAGGGTTTATGGTTAAAGGTTTTAGGGTTTAGGGTTTAGGGTATAGTTTTTAAGGTTTAGGGTTTGGGGTTTAGGGTTTAGGTTTTAGGTTTAGGGTTTAGGTTTTAGTTTAGAGGTTAGGGTTTGGGATTTTGTGATTAAGGTTTTTTTTAAGAGAGTTTACGATTTAGGACTTAGGGTTTAGGGATTAGGGTTTATGGTTTAGGGTTTAAGGTTTTAGGGTTTAGGGTTTAGGGTTTAGGGTTTAGGGTTTGTTTTAGGGTTTCAAGTTTAGGGTTATGTTTTTTTTTAGGGTTTAGGTTTTGGTTATTATTTTTAAGTTTTGTGTTTATTTTTTAGGTTTAGTTTTTATTTAGTTTTTATTTTATTTTATTTTAGTTTTATTTTATTTTTATTTTAGGTTTAATTTTTTACTTTCGTAATGTTTTTTAATTTTTAGTTTAGTTTAGGTTCTTATTTATTTTATTTTAGTTCATTTCTTATTATTTTTTTTAAGTTTAGGTTTTGGTTTAAGTTTTAGTTTTATTTTAGTTTATTTTATTTTATTCTTTTATTTTGGTTTAGATTTTTTTATTTATTTTATTTTTAGATTTTATTTAGTTTTTTTTCTTTTTTAAGGAAACCCCATTATACGGGGGTATTTTATTGCCACAAAAAAGGGTTACAAGATCCTTAAAGAGGATAAACTCTGAATTTACTACTCAAAAACTACAATCGACAGAGTAAATCCCATCTAAGTACATCAAAACAGAGAAAACATTAAAAAATCAAAAGATACAATATATAACATAATAATCTAAAGGAAGATTAAGAAGATGCTCGATGGTTGTAGAGAGCTTGGTCAAAACCCGCAAGAGAACAAGGGAGAATCTGCAAAGTGACACTAGAGGAGATTAGAGCGGGGTAATACAAATAGAGATAAATGAAAACAATAAAAGCGAAGCGATAATAAGGAAAGTTGATAAAGAAGGCTCGGGGCTCAATCACACCAAATTGGGAGATGCAAAATTAAGCATCAAACTTTTGTTAGAAGGGTTAAATCACATGAGCTACTATCATATCAAAGGGGTGAAAACATCCGCGACCATCATAGCCAAGAAACACGTGAGGAGGTAACACCGTTGTTGATAGTCTTATGAACTTTATTACAGCAACCTCATATCTAAAATAGAGGTAATTACAAAGAGCTAAATGGTAAGTTGTCTCATTCAAGAAAGATATAATATAGTCATCGACATGAGTATATAAACATAGAATTAGTCATCTTAGCGAGCCTCATATCCAAGTGAAACCGACATATAAACCCACCACCAAAAAAATAGCTGATGAGATAACTTGCTGCGATCTTGCTAATCAAGTCAATGATCTTATAGTTCAAACCTTCCCATCATAAGATATATAATTGAAACTTTTAGGGCAGGAAACAACCCCCTTTTTTATGTCCATATGAGTAATTGGAGAAAGATAATTGTAAAGGAAGGCATAGCTCAACGAGAAAAGGCAACCAACCAAAACTAACAACAAGGACATTTAGAGCCTGACTCCATGGCGACATCTGGGTCAAAATTTAGATAATCCCAACAGATAGCAGAGAACAAGACAACAAAAGGCGTAACTTCCCATAACACCACTCTTTGGAATAGGCAATGCACAAACCAAATTAGATCGAGATAGGAATAGAGACAACAAGTAGTAATTCTGACATTGGAGATGAGCAATGACCCAGGTAAAATAACAAGACATCTGACAATGGGGCAACAATGGATAACCAAAGCAAAAAATAGCCAAGAGCAAAGCCAACAATGAAAGGCGGTAACATTGAGATAGGGAAGGACTGATTGGCCATAAAACCTCCCAATCGAGTAGATATTAGGCCATAAAAGTAGTTATCTTGAAGGCAACCACAGGCAAAATCTCAAAACCATCACCATCAACATCAAGATGTAAATGTTTCTTTGAATGAAGGACCGAAATCTTGCGACCAACATAGAAGGAGCCAACAAGGGTGGCGGATAAAGCAAGCAGGACATGAAACAATCAAAACCATAAAAACCTAGCATGTCATAATGCCTCCCCACCTAATATAAGCATGAGCAAGCGATGCGGTTTATCGAGAGGATGAAAGAAATAGCGAGATATGATAGATCACATTAGTCAGATGATAAGCATAAAAAAAAAGGGGTTCAAAGCAAAGTCCACCAAACATAAACATCATCTTTGAACAAGGTAAAACCCAGACCCAATCGATGCTGACAAATAGCGGTAAGACCAACAAAGGCGGCCAAGACCAAAATTATATATAAGTAAATGGAAGGATAGATAATGAATAGCACCCACCTCGCAAATTACATTGGAGAAATCGGTGCAGGTGCTTAATCACCATAATCCAACACTACTAAGGATAGTGACAATAATAACCAATAGGATTGCCAATAATCCCATTATGGTTATAAGATAAACCATTGATGCCCTTCCAGCATAACAAAAAAAGGATAATTAAAAAAGGCATGTTCACAACATAACAAATGGAGAGAAGGCAACGCAAGGACAAACAACAATCGGATGTTGGCATCTTGTGGACAAGAAAATGAAAACCAAAAATCGGTGAATACAAAATTACCCACAATCACGAAATGCGGGATAATGATCCATTGAAAATCCAAGCTTGTTGTGCACGGAAAACCAGGCGACAAGAATACGAAGCCTCAAGGAACCAAATCAACCTCAAAAACTACCACATAAGGAACATTCATAGCCGCAACAATATCCCTATTGACCCACAATCCTTGGAGAAATACCCCACGAGGCTTGCCAAAATAATAATCATTGAGCATACCAACCATAGTTTATGATCAAGTAGAGCAGTTGATAAAATGATGCGCACAATACTAATAACTAAAAGGGATAGTTAAAAGTAGCCAGCTAATCAGATAAACCAAATCCACAAACATCTAAAGTCTTAAAGCGACAGCGGTAAAATAGCACTAATCCAATAGAATAGCACGGCCTGGACCCAATAGATGGGATTACAATATAAACAAAGGCGTAGATATGATTGGCACCACCCAGAAATGAGCGAGAAGGCCGGGTCGAGAGTCACTCCCATTAGAGCAACTATTGCAACATAAGTCGACCATTAAGGGTAAGAAGGTCAGCGGTAACATGAAAAATCTAAAGAACATCGATAGCGGGAGGAAGAAAGGAAAACACCTGATCCCACCAAAAGAAACCTGCAGGAAGGCATGATGAATGGGGTCGAGGTTCATAAAACAACATCGAGGATGATAAGTATCGACAAAAAACCAAATGTCCTCTTCATGCAAAATGAAGTAAAATATAACTCTAGAAGAAAAGAAAAATGTCAAGGAGAGTTAGAACACAAGGGGCGAGAAAACCGGAAAAAAGAGAGAGCGAAGAGGAGAGTTAGATTGAGGTAAGGAAGCAGAATTGTCCATGGTGTATTTGGGTAATGTAAATTGATCAAAGAGGATGATCTTGTCTAATCCTAATTTGCATAGGTAGTACAAACAAGCGTTGCTTATATTGGTAGAAGTCAAAGGTCAATCGGTAGAAGAAGCGTCCACCTCTATCCAAATATTGAGCGTCATTTTGAAGACAAATTTCTAGAGCTTTGTGGGCGACCATAAGCTCGTATAAGGAGCGATCTTTGGAAATAAGGGGATAAGCAAATGCACATAGAACAATACCCTTAGAATCCCACGAAAATGCCTCCACAACCCGAGCCATTATGAGAGCAGAGGTCGGTATTAATTTTAATAATATGATCAAGAGGTTTTCAAAAAACCATTCTATCATTTCGATAGTAAGGCGGTTTGGAAGGTTGAGGCCCAGTTTATTAGTGATTTGACCTTTAAAATGCTTGTGATGGATTAAATTGGCTTTAAACAAGTCACAAATTTTGTTTTAGTTCTAGCAATAATCCTCATGTGATTCATAATCCACGATGTTTAGCTTCATTTGGTCCATCCATATGAACCAAATAAGAGTAATGGCGATTATGATTTTAATATGACCTTTAATTGCATTGTCAAAGTAAACTTCAAGAAGTTGATATAAAGTAAAAACAATTAAAATTGATAGTGTTGAGGATTGTCATACCAAATCCAAATTTTAGAGGCAACATTCCATTAACAAAACATGGTTAACATTCTCAATATGGGAACAAACATTGACATTTAGAGGATAACAACAAAGAGTTACAGAAAGTTTTTAGGATACAATAGAAAGAATACAAAAATAGAAGAATCTTTATTAACACAAAAGATAATCGATCATGATTGTTAGGAGGATAGGAATACTAGTAATCATATTTAAGAAAAGTGGAAGGAATAGAATCGATAATCACTAGTGTTCCACATTTACGTTTGCGAGAATGAATTAACCTAATAGTGAGGTGGAGTGAGTGTAAGTAAGTCATCAATAGCGAACCACTCCGGTTGTCTTGCCAAAAAAAGAATTGCTTGAGTTTATGCCCCAAAATTAAGGATTACATCCCATTTGACGAATGAAGTCTTCTCCACACAGAGAATGCGATTTAAAGGACAAATGAGAGGATGTTTACCTAGCAATATTTAGAAGTCATGAAATTTGCCCAAGACTATTTTTGCTCTAAAGTTCCACCAAAGTTTGTAGGAGAAGGCATGGATAACTTCTTTGATGGATTTACATCCAGACCTCCCTCTTCAAGAGTACCACAGACCAGGATGACCGGTGCATTCTTTTAGAGGATGTATTGGTTCCCCGAAAGAATTTGTTTAAGAGATGCTCAATTTATGGTAGAGTTGGTAGGCACAATGGTTTGAAGAAGGTATATGGGCATGGAATTTAGAGTGCTCTTGATCAAGGTAAGCCTACCACCAAAAGAGTAAATGAAATTCCCAAACCAAAATTTTGTTAGAAATTTTTTGAATTAGATCATCAAAAGGTGTGATCTTTTTTGGCCTTTGAAAGGGGTAGTAAGAGGAGTTGATTTTGCTTAAAATTAGTAATTACGGATATTTGGTTAAGTTAGGAGGAATCTTAGTTGAAGGAATAAAATAGCATTTTCCTTCATTAAGAAAAAGACCTTTACCAAAATCATTTAGAAGGTTCTTGATGATTTTAACATGTTGAATGGAACCGTTCTTTGAAGATAATGAAATCATCAAAAAGCTAAGATGAAATAGGGAAACCTCCATGAGTTTTAAAAGACATATTAGGCTTATTAGAAAAGATCTTCGGCTCCTTGGCGGTATTCAATAGCGATGATAAAGAGAAGGTGATAGTGGGTCACCTTGCCTCAAACCATGGCTAGAAGGAAAGAAACCTATGGACTCACCATTCATGATAACCAAAAACCAGACATTCATGATACATCTTTTTATAATCTGGATAAAACTATCAGAAAAACCAAACAAATTCAGGATTTGAAGAGAAAGTCCATGAGAGATTATCAAAGGCTTTAGCGATGTCCAGTTTGAATAAGATGTTGCCTCCTCTAGAATTGATATCAATGTCATGAACCATTTCTTGGCGAGAAGAATATTCTTGATATTGTTACGTGTTTAACAAAACTAGTTTGATTAGGGGAGATGATTTTAGGAAGCAAGGGCTAAGCTATTATTTATTTAATTTAGCAATGAGTTTTTTGAAAAAAAGGTGCAAAATGTCGGTCTAAAATAAATTAAGATTCAGGATTAGTTTTGGGAATAAGGACAATAGAAGTGCTTGAAAAGTATTTGGGAATGGGATTGCCATCAATGAAATCAATAACATTAACTTCATGGTTTTAAATAACAGTCTTTGAAAGAAGTGGGTCATTATAGCCGACAACGAGTCGGTTTTCATGTTCTTAAGAGTATTACTAATCTCCTCTTGGGAAGGACACATAGTGAGTAAATGATTATCCTCCTTTAATAGAAGGAATAAGATGGGTGTTTGATAAAGTATCTTGCATTTAATAAAGTTTGGAAATGATGAATGACAAAATCCTTAATATCATTGTTATCAGTTATCCATTCACCATTAGAGTTCTTAATTTTCTTAATCGAGTTTAAGGCTTTCCATTTATTATAAATGGCATGAAAGTACACAGTATACGTCACCATATATGTTTGCTTTTGGCGTAATAGGTTTCTTCCATGTTTTGATAATTAAGCAAGTTATTCTTGGCAATGTTCAACTCCTCAAGTTCTTAGGATCGGTTGACAACATCTTCAAAAGCAAACCTCTTGTTCCATAGCTTTAAGATTTGTGAAAAGATTTTTTAAAAATGTGTTTGTTCCACCAATTAAGATTTTGTTTAAGTCTTTTGAGCTTAAGCCAAAGAGCGAGTCATACCTTTAGAATTATTCCGGAAAATAGGGGCCATCAATTAGTGATAGCGACATTGGTGAAGTCACTATGTTGGGTCCACATGTTTTGAAATGAAAGGAGGAGTAGATGGGTTTGGGGGGGGGGGATTATTGAAGGAAATCAAGAGAGGAGCATGGTCGAGACAAAGTTTAAATGCTCAACAGTGGTAGAAGACCATTGATTGATCTAAAGAGAATTAAAGAGGGCTATCAAGATTTGTGCCCGTGAAGTTAGACCCGGTGAAACCAATGTAGATTTGCAATCAAGGGTCATATTTGAGAATTCCTCCATGGAATGAAGGTTAGGAGAACATCCTCCCCTTCTTTGAGAAACTATGATAGTATTGAAATCACCTCCAACCAAGGGAAGGTTAGCAGGAGGCAAAGGTGCGTAAGTGATTCCAAAGGATGTTCCTACTCTATTAAAGAGGCATAGATAAAAGAGCCAAAAGCGATAAGTCTCACCTAAGGAGATTTTGACATTAACCAATTTAGATTATCAATGATAGAAATGGTGATGGAGTTGTGCCAAAAGAACTAAATTTTATTATTAAGATTGAAGAAGAAATTATGAAAGCCAAGGGATCTAGCGACAAAAGCAATCTTAGAAGAATTAATGAAAGGTTCAATAAGAACAAGTAACTTGATATTATGAACGACAAAGACTCTAACACAATTGCGATAGGAAGAAACCCACAACCGGATATTCCAAATAAGAAAATTAATCATAAGGGATAACCAAAGGGAAAAGTAAAAAAAAAGAAAGGAAGAGAGAGAGAGAAATGATGGCACATTACTTGTGTGGGGTGGAAGAAGAGCGAGTGATTCTAGAGAGGTTATTATTAGAAAATTTTTCTTTGAAGGGTTTTTTGTTTTTAACAATTTGAAAGGGTCTCTCAGAATCCAAATTATCTCCATCAGAAAGAGATTGATGTATGGGTTCTGGAATAGTAGAAGAATCTATCAATGATTTAGAAGAGGGGATTTCACCTTTTGCCATATTGGATATAGTATGAGAAATTGGGATCAATTGGATATCACTCTGAAGGGAAATAGATGTGGAAGTTCTGGCACCATTAATACAAATATCTTTCTCAATATGTTGAAACCATAGGATCATTGATTTGGTCCATTATATGATTCCCATTCAAATTGTTTAATTGGGTGTCCAATATGAGGCTACCATTTGATTTTCAGTAGGATTTAAATGAAGCAAGAGCTATCATGGGATTATTAAAGCGGGTGAAGTTAGGTAAATTGCCATTGGTAACATCACACCCTCATTGGTTGTTTTAGTACCAAGGGATTGTTTGCCACTAGATAGATCGGTAGGAGGTGTAGGTAGGAGGTTCTTTTTTGAGTATCTTTTAGGCACGTATGCTAGTATTGGTTTTCCAGTTCCATTAATGGTAGTCATATTACGTGATAAATTTTTCACGAGATTAGGATGAAGCACAAAGAAATCAGTGATCATGTCAATCTTCGATTGAGTGTCGAAAAATAGGAAAATTTTGAATTGACTTTTTGACTATATCCAAATTTTTAGAGCCAATCCAAACCTCTTTGGGATATTTCTTTGTGATGTCTATCTCAACAAGCGACAGATGGCCTAGATCTATTGGCCGTTGCTTGGTCTATTTGGAGAGGTCTACCAAAAGGCATACGACAAACAAAACTTGATGAGTGACATAATGTATTAGCATGTTAGGAAAAAACAAGCCAAGAGGGACAATGGGAGATTCTTCTTTGACATCAAATAGGGTGACCATTTGGTACATTTGACAATTATGTACAAAATAACGGGCGAAAACCATGAGTAATCAAAATCATTAGAAAGTTGAATAAGAATGTGACATGGATGATCGATAGATAGAGAAAGAACCGTTAATTTTAAACTATGAAAGAAAGTATGGATGTTATCAAGAGTTGGGTGTCTAAGGAGAATTTACCTGGCGAATTGAAGGGCTTAGCAAGTTTCTCAACATCTGATGAACACACGGCAATCCACGATAAGAAGTCAAAAGAATTAGCGAAGCATTAGCTAGGGATCTTACGATAAAGCATCTTTGAATGATTTTATGCAGTTACATTACAGGTGCAATTGAATCAAAACACAGCAGAGTCGAGAGCAAAGTTGGTCAGCGTCGGCGGCAGGCAGGATTCCTGAGAGACGAGCCTCAGCATTGCTCTAATCCAATGGCGTCACATGGAGGAGCAAACATGCTTCAGAGAGAGAAAGCCTTGAGCTGACCAAATGGCCAATCCACGAGAGCATAAAATGTAAAATGAGAGGGCTATTTTTTATTTCTAGTTTAGGATTTAGGGTTGTAGGTTTGGGTTTTATTTAGTTTAGGTTTAGTCTTTTAGCTATTTAGGGTTTTAAGTTTCAGGTTAGTTTAGGGTTTAGGGTTTTGGGTTTAGGGTTTGGGGTTTAGGGTTTAGGGTTTAGGATTTAGGGTTTAGGTTTTAGGGTTTATGGTTGTTTATGATTTAGGATATGTTTTTTCTTGAAAGTTATAATTTATTATCATAAAAGGAAAAGATACAATGTCCTTAAAATGGCTAAAGCTCTAAAATTCTACTGCTCTCAGAGCAATAGGAAACCTAAAGAGCTAAACCCCTATCTAAGTATATTAGAAAAAGTAAAGAAAGCAAAAGAACAAATATAATAGATAAAAATCATAAGAGAAAAAGACATAACGTAATACTAAAACAAATCTTGAAAATAATAAAAGGATGAGTTAGAAGCAATTCATGAATCCTTTGAGAAAGCAAGATAAGCAAGATCGACAACAGCAACACTTAGGTTGATTGAGTAATGACCATTCTATTTGTAAAGTTCCAACCTATAAAAGAAATCTGTAAAATGCTACAAAGGAAAAAGTCATAGCTAAAAAGGATAAGGATAAAGAGAAGAAAAGGAGAAGAGAAGGCTCATTTTAGGATCTCGAGGGCAAGAATACATATGAGCATCAAACTTCATAAAGAAGGGTTACAATCATATGTAATACAAACCAGAGAGAAGAGGTGAGTAGCATCAAAGCCATCATAAATATGATAGCAAACATCCAAGTAGTCATAAGAGTTTAAGATCTTGCACCATTAAATAAAGGGCAATGTGACTAGCAACTAAGCTAGTAGGCAAAACCACCAAAACCACACACACTAATCCTAATAACCAGAGAGAGCTAGAACAAAATCAAAACACCAACAATAGCCATTATCCAAATACCAATCCAAGCTCCAAACTAGGGAAAACCAGAACCAGCCATCAGCAAGCACCATACCCATGCCAATTAATAGAGAAACAACCAACAAAAAGGAAAAAAAATAACCAACCAAGATTCTAAGGACAATGAAAAGTCCTCCAACCAAACCAACTTAGTAAAATAGCCATAAGGCAATCACCAGAGAATAGCCCATCATAAGTAACCAACAAAAGAAGCATCCCCAGTAACCAAGGAAAAGCAGAAAATCAACAAAGCACCACACAACATGAGGTCCAAAAGAAGCACAACCACCATAGAAAGGCTACAGCAGTAGCTAGTTAAAAAAATGGCTATTATTTAATGGTGCTTTGTTGGTTTTCTAAGACAACAATAAACATAATAACAACATAAAATGTGCAAACAATGCACCAAGAGGCTAATCCCAAGAGAATAAGTAAACACAAAACCAAGGCAAAAGAAGGATCCAACAACAAATAATAAGGAACTTGGAGGCAACCCCCAAAAAAGCAGCCAGGAAATTCTGCAAAAGAAGGCCCATAAATGGAACAACTAACAACAGTTCCCACTAGGAAGGCCACCCATCCAACCATGAAAAACTAGCAAAAAGTAATTCATGTTCAAGAGGAGATCTAATAAACCAATATGTAGAAAATAGAATAAAGCTAGCGAAACCATCTCATCCACCAGCAAGAGTAATAAGGTAGAAGATATACCACCAGGGCCAAAAAAAAACTAAACCAACCAGGGCTAAAAGATAGGAACCACAGGCAAACACTAGGCCAAACCAAAAGCAAGAGATCAGAAACAAAACCTAGCTCAAGTTAAAAGTAAAATAAGTTTAGGGTTTAGGATTTAGGTTTAGGTTTAGGGTTTAGGGTTAGTTTAGGTTTAGGTTTAGGGTTTAGGGTTTAGTGTTTAGGCTTTAGGTTTAGTTTTGAAGGTTTAGGGTTTAGAGGTTTAGGTTTAGGGTTTAGGGTTTAGTGTTTATGGTTTAGTTTATGGTTTAGGGTTTAGGGTATAGGGCTTAGCGTTTATGGTTGTGGGGTTTATGGTTTAGGGTTGTAGGGGGGTTTAAGGATTAGGGTTAGTTTAGGGTTTAGGGTTTAGGATTTTGAGTTTATGGTTTTTTAGGGTTTATGATTTAAGGTTTAGGGTTTAGGTTTTAGGTTTTTAGGGTTTAGGATTTAAGGTTTAGGGTTTTTTAGGGTTTAAGGTTTATGGTTTATTTTAGGTTTAGGGTTTTTTTTTAAAAAAATTAAGTAAACTAGTAGGTTTAGGTTTGTTTAGTATATTTAGTTTATTTTTAATTTATTTTAGTTCATTTTATTTTTTATTTTATTTAGGTTTATTTTTTATTTTTATTTAGTTTAGTTTATTTATTTTAGGTTTATTTATTTTAGTTTAGGTTTTCTGTTTTAGTTTATTTTTAAGTTTAGGCTTAGGTTTATGTTTTTTTTAACTTAGTTTTATTTTTATTTAATTTTTTTGGTTTAGGTTTTTTTTATGGTTTAGGATTAGATTTTTATTTTATTTTTTTAGGTTTAGGTTTTAGGTTTTTATTTTAGGTTTATTTTTAGGTTTTATTTTTAGTTTATTTTATTTTTTTTAGTTTAGGGTTTATATTTAGTTTATTTTAGGTTAAGGTTTAGGTTTTATTTATTTTAGTTTAGATTTAGGTTTATTTTACTTTATTTATTTTAGTTTAGGTTTTGTTTTTAATTTAGGGTTTAGGTTTTACTTTTATTTATTTTCAGGTTTAATATTTAGGTTAGTTTTTTTAGGTTTATGTTCTTATTTAGTTTTTATCTAATTTTATTTTTTTTAGACTTATTTTTTTATTTTACATATAGTTTTATTTTATTTAGTTTTTATATTTTGATTTATTTTTTTAATTTAGTTTAGGTTTTTATTTATTTTATTTTAATTTAGTTTTATTTTTTATTTTTTTTATTTTAAGGTTTAGAGTATATGGTTTACGGTTTAGGGTTTTAGGGTTTAGGGTTTAGGGTTAGGGATTTTTAATTTTATTTTATTTTATTTTTTTGTTAAGTAAACTAGTAGGTTTAGGTTAATTTAGTTTATTTTTATTTATTTTAGTTTATTTTATATTTATTTTTTATTTAGGTTTGTTTTTATTTTATTTAGTTTAGTTTATTTATGTTAGGTTTATTTATTTTAGTTTACATTTTTTATTTTAGTTTATTTTTAATTTTTGGTTTAAGTTTAGGTTTACTTTTTAGATAGTATTATTTTTATTTTATTTTTTTTGGTTTAAGTTATATTTTTTATTTTTAAGTTTAGGTTTAGGTTTTTATATTATTTTTTTAGGTATAGGGTTTAAATTTTTTATTTTAGGTTAATTTTAGGTTTATTTTTAATTTAGGTTTATTTTAGTTTATTTTATTTTATTTAGTTTAGGTTTAGGTTTAGTTTAGTTTATTTTAGGTTTTATTTATTTTAGTTTTGTTTATTATAGTTTAGGTTTAGGTTTATTTTATTTTTATTTTAGGTTTAGGTTTTTTTAGTTTAGGATTTATGTTTTATTTTTATTTATTTTTAGGTTTAGGTTTTTATTTAGTTTTTATTTTGGGTTTATTTTTTTTATTTTAGGTTTAGTTTTTATTTTATTTAGGTTTTTTATTTTTTAGTTTAGTTTAGGTTTTTATTTATTTTATTTTAGTTTAGTTTTTTACTTTTTATTTTATTTTCTTTTTTGGTTTAAGTTTAGGTTTTTATTTTATTTTATTTTTTATTTTATTTTGGTTTAGGGTTATTTATTTATTTTATTTTTAGGTTCTATTTAGTTTAGGTTTTGGTCTTAGCTTTTTAAGGTTTAGGGTTAATTTAGGGTTTTGATTTAGGGTTTAGGGTTTGGCATTTGGGGTTTAGGGTTTAGGATTTAGGGTTTAAAGTTTAGGGTTTAGGATTTGTGGTTTTAAGGATTAGGGTTTCAGGTTTAGGGTTTAATGTTTAGGTTTTAGGTTTAGGGTTTAGGTTTTTATTTAGGGTTTTGGTTTTTTTTAAGAACAAATTTGATTCAACATTTCTTCTTTTTTATTTCATCAACCAAGTAACACACCAGGTTTTCTAAGACACAAGTGACAACATAGATAAAAAATGAGCAAGCACAATGCAAATCAAAAACTCTAGGTAACTAGAACCATCCCTATTGTACGGACAGTTCCATAAGCAGCAAATTGGATCAATCATTAATCAGTTTCTCTAGTTCCTATTAGAACCACCCACGGCCTCTCGGTAGTGGGATCCACATCATATCCACGATCTCTCCCTCCGTCACCACCACGACTGTAACCTCCATCGCTCTTCCCGCCACCAGAACAACCACTGCTCCAACAACCACCTCCATATCCACTAGCACCTCAAGATCCCCCACCACCACTATGATAACTGTCGTCTCTGCCTTTGCCTCCACTACTAGATTTAGACTAAGCCTGGTTGTCGGTGATGTTCCTACCGTCAAGGTTCTGTCCATTCTTAGGGGTTAGCTTTAGGTTTAGGTTTATTAGGTTTTAGGGTTTAGGTTTATTTTTTAATTTATTTAGTTTCTTTAGGTTTAGGTTTAAGGTTTGAGGTTTAGGGTTTAGGGTTTAGGGTTTAGGATTTTAGGTTTTATGCTTTTTAGGTTTAAGGTTAAGGTTTAGGATTTAGGGTTTAGGGTTTAGTTTTTAGGCTTTAGGGTTTATGGTTTTTATGGTTTAGGGTTTAAGGTTTAGGGTTTAGGGTTTTAGGGTTTAGGGTTTACAGTTTAGGGTTTAGGATTTAGGGTTTAGGGTTTGGGTTTTAGGGTTTAGGGTTTAGGGTTTAAGGTTTTAGGGTTTAGGGTTATTTAGGATATAAGGTTCAGGGTTTATTGTTTATGATTTAGAGTCTATGGTTTAGGATTTAGGGTTTAGGGCTTAGAGTTTAGGGTTGTAGGGTTACAGGGGGGTTTAAGGTTTAGGGTTTAGGGTTTAGGGTTAGTTTAGTGTTTAGAGTTTAGGGTTTATGGTTTTAATGACTTTTTCTACAAGGTGCTAGTTTTTCTTTCATAAAAAAAGGTGCAAAGAATAGAAGAAAGAATTACTATTGTGCTAGATCTCCCAAATAGATCTAGTTAGACCTCCCAGGCCCCATTTGGCTATGATTGATGAGCTATCAGATGACATTGAAAGTTTCTTTAGCACTACACTGGCCGGATCAGATTCTCCTGAATGGCCAAGAGTTTGATTCTGAAAGAAAGAAGAAAAGGGTTTAGTATTTAAGGTTTAATGTTTAGGGTTTAGGGTTGTAGGTTTAGGGTTTAGCGTTGTAGGTTTAGGGGCTTAATGTTTAGGGTTTTGGTTGTAGGTTTAGGGTTTATGGTTTAGAGTTTAGGGTTTATGGTTTATGATTTAGGGTTTAGGGGTTTTAGGGTTTAGGGTTATGGGTTTAAGGTTTAAGGTTTAGTGTTTTTGTTAAAAAAAAAATTAAATCAGAGGTTTAGGTTTATTTAGTTTATTTAGTTTATGTTTTATTTATTTTAGTTTATTTTATTTTTTATTTTTTTTATTTAGTTTAGTTTATTTATTTTATTTTATTTTAGTTTAGGTTTATTTTATTTTAGTTTTTTTTTTTTAGGTTTAGGTTTAGGTTTATTTTTTAGTTTAGTTTTATTTTTATTTTATTTTTTAGGTGTAAGTTTTTTTTTATTATTAGGTTTAGGTTTAGTTTTTTTATATATTTTTTTTAGGTTTAGGTTTTAGGTTGTTATTTTAGGTTTATTTTTAGGTATTATTTTTTTAGTTTAGGCTTAGGTTTATTTTAATTTCTTTATTTTAGGTTTAGGTTTAGGTTTTATTTATTTTAGTTTAGCTTCTTTTAGTTTAGGTTTATTTTATTTGGTTTATTTTATTTTTATTTTAGGTTTTGGTTTTTTTTAGTTTAGGGTTTAGGTGTTATTTTTTATTTATTTTTATGTTTATTTTTTAGCTTTAAGTTTTTATTTTATTTTATTTTATTTTATCTGATGTTTATTTTATTTTTATTTTAGGTTTAGTTTTTATTTTATTTAGGTTTTTTATTTATTAGTTTATTTAATTGTTTAGTTTAGTTTAGGTTTTTATTAACTTTATTTTAATTTAGTTTTTATATTTTATTTTATTTTATTTTTAGGTTTAGGTTTAGGTTTAGGTGTAGGTTTAGGTTTAGGTTTTAGTTTAGGTTTTATTTTATTTTATTTTATTTTTTAATTTAGGTTTAAGTTTTAGGGTTTATGGTTTAGGGTTTTAGGGTTTAGGGTTTAGGGTTTAGTGTTTAGTGTTTAGGGTTTTAGGGTTTAGGGTTTAGGGTTTAGATTTTTGGTTTAGGGTTTAGGTTTTAGTTTAGGGTTTAGGGTTTAAGGTTTTTTTTTGATAGAGTTTAGGTTTAGGGTTTAGAGTTTAGGTTTTAGGGTTTATGGTTTAAGGTTTAGGGTTTAGGGTTTAGGGTTGTTTAGGGTTTTTTTAGAAAGTTAGAATTTTAATACCATAAAGGTAAAAAATAGAATGTCTTAAAAGGGTAAAGCTCTAAAATTCTCTTGTTCTTAGAGCTACAAGAAACCTAAAGAGCTAAACCCCATCTAAGTACATTAGAAAAGAAAAGAAAATAAAGAGCAAATTCAAATAGCTAAAAGCATGAGAAAAAGACACATAAAACAAAAAACAACAACAACAACAACAAAAATGAATAAGTAGTTCATGATTCCTTGTGATATCAACTCATTTAATAAGCAAGATCAATACATCAACAAGTCGGTCAATAACAAAATCTAATGCATCTGTAAAAGAAAAAACCATCTAAGGCAAATCATCTACCAGGCAAAAAGACACATAGTGATAAAATCCAATATAAAGAATAGAGTTCATGAAAAGCATGATAAGCAAGATCAAACATCAGCTTGAGGTAAACTCAAGTTCAACACAAAAGAAATCAGCAAACCCTACAAGAAAGTCATAGCAAAAGAATAAGGATAAAAAAAGGATAGAGAGAAGAGAATCTAACATCAAAAACATACATATGAGCATCAAACTTCATAGATGAGTTACAATCAATAAACGATGAGAAGAGTAACATCAAAGCCATCATAGCTAGGATACTTGATACAAGCAAACATCCAAGGCCAATAGTCCGCAGAGTTCCAGATCTTGCACCATTAAATAATGAGTAACCAACCAACAACCAGCTAGTAGGCAAACCACTAGAACGACCATCAAAGCACCAGACCAATGCCAATTAACAGATAAACAGCCAACAAAACCAAGATAGGAGCCCTCAAGCCAATGCCCCAATAAGTAGCAGTCACTAAGCCAAAATATGGTGAGCAACCAGAAATGACTAAATAGCTCAGAAATGATACCATAAACTGAAGGAAACATAAGTTGCAACTAATGCAAATCACTAGAAGACAAAACATCCACACAAAAGGGGACCAAAGATAGCCACCAACCACCAGAAATTAAAAATTTCAATCCAAAAGGATCAACAAAGGTTCGATAAGCACAACAGAAGGCTCCAACAAATTGTCCAAGAAGAAGGAAAAGACCAACAAGGAAAAAATCAACCAAACATGATTCCAAGGATAATTAAAACTCCTCCAACCAAACCAGCTAAGTAAAATAACCATAAGGAAACCACTAGAGAATAACCCATCATTAGTAACCAACAAAGGAAGCATCCCCATCAACCAAGGAAATGCAAAAAACCAACAAAGCCCCACACAACGGTGGTCCAAAAAACAACCATAGAAAGGCAACAATAATAGCCAAGACCCAAAAAATAAAACTTCCCAACAACAGTAGACATGAAGCATAATAACAACAAAATGTCCAAATCAAACAGAGGCTAATCTTGAGAATAACCAAACACAAAACCAAGGCAAAAGAATAACCAACAGGGTAGGGTTTTTTATTTTATTTTATTTATTTTTTTAAATTAAGTAAATTTGTTGGTTTAGGTTTATTTTAGTTTATTTTTTATTTAGGTTTATTTTATTTTTATTAATTTAGTTTATTTACTTTAGGTTTATTTATTTTAGTTTAGGTTTTTTATTTTAGTTTATTTTTTAGGTTTAGGTTTATGTTTAGGTTTAGTTTTTTAGTTTAGTTTTATTTTTATTTTACTTTTTAGGTTTAGGATTTATTTTTAATTTTTAAGTTAATGTTTAGGTTTTTATTATATATTTTAAGTTTAGGTTTAAGGTTTAGGTTTTAATTTTAAATTTTAAATTTTAAATTTTTATTTTTTAGTTTAAGTTTTTATTTTTTTTAGGTTTAGGTTTAGTTTTTTTTTTATATTATTTTTAGATTTTATTTAGTTTTGGTCTAGATTTCTTAGATTTTTAGGGTTTAGGTTTCAGGGTTTAGGGTTTAGGTTTTGGGGTTTAGGCTTTAGGGCTTAGGGTTTTAGGATTTACGGTTTAGGGTTTAAGGTTAGTTTTAGTGTTTAGGGTTCAAGTTTTTTATTCTATTTTTTATTATTTTTAAATTAATTAAATTCATAGGTTTAGGTTTATTTAGTTTATTTTTTTATTTATTTTAGTTTATTTACTTATTTATTTAGGTTTTTTTATTTTTATTTAGTTTAGTTTATTTATTTTAGGTTTATTTATTTTAGTTTAGGTTTTTTATTTTAGTTTATTTTTTAGTTTAGTTTTATTTTTATATTATTTTTTAAGTTAAGATTTTATTTTTATTTTTTATTTTTAGGTTTAGGTTAATGTTTTTTATTATATTTTTTTAGGTTTAGGTTTTGGGATTTTAATATAGGTTTATTTTAAGGTTTTATTTTGATAGTCCATGTTTAGGTTTATTTTTAGTTTATTTTATCTTATATAGTTTAGGTTCTAAGTTTAGGTTTAGTTTATTTTAGGTTTAAGTTTAGGTTTTATTTATTTTAGTTTAGGTTTACATTTATTTTATTTTTATTTTAGGTTTAGGTTTTTTTTTTAAAGTTTAGGGCTTATGTTTTTATTTGTTTATGTATTTTTAGGTTTTGTTTTTAGGTTTATTTTTTAGGTTTAGGTTTTTATTTAGTTTTTATTTATTTTATTTTAGGTTTATTTTATTTTTATTTTAGGTTTAGTTTTTATTTTATTTAGGTTTTTTATTTTTTTACTTTAGTTTAAGTATTTATTTATTTTATTTAAGTTTAGTTTTATTTTTTATTTTTTTTTCTTTTTAGGTTTAGGTTTTAGTTTATTTTATTTTATTTTGGTTTAGGTTTTTTTATTTACCTTATTTTAGGTTTATTTAGTTTAGGTTTAGGTTTTAACTTTTAGGGTTTAGTTTAGGTTTGGTTTAGGGTTTAGGTTTAGGGTTTAGGGTTTGGGTGGGGGGTTTGGGCTTCCAGTTTAGGTTTGGGGGATTTTATGGCCTTAGGGTTTAGGGTTTTTAGGGTTTAGGGTTAGGTTTAGTTTGAGGGTTTAGGTAGTTTTAGGCTTAGGGCCTTTGGGGTTTGTGTGGTTTTGTGTAGGTTTTAGGGTTTTGGGAAGTTTTGTGGTTTAGGGTTTAGGTTAGTGGGTTTGTTGGTTTTTTTAATGAGAACAAATTGATTCATCATTTCATCATTTTGATTTCATCAACCAAGTAACACTCCAAGTTTTCTAAGACATAAGCGATAACATAGATAAAAATGAGCATGTATAGAGCAAATCAAAAACCCTAGATAAATATAACCGTCTCTACTATAAAGAAACAGTTCCATAAGTAGTAGATCGGATCAGCCATTCTTTAGTTTCTCAAGTTCCCATCAGAACCAACCCATCCTCTCAGTTGTGGGATCAACCATATCTCGATCCATCACTCCCACCACAACCATGTTTGTAACAGCTCCCTCCCACGCCTCAATAACCACCATTGCTCGACTACCACCTCCATATCCACCCGGCCAAATCCCCCACCCACCACCATTATGATAACCACGGCTCTCCTTGCAGATCTAGGCTGCACGGTTGTGATGATGTTCATGTCGCCAAGGTTCTACACATTCTTAGCGTTTGGGTTTAGTTTTTGGTTTATTAGGTTGTAGGTTTTAGGTTTATTTTTTAGTTTGTTTAGTTACTTTTAGTTTAGGTTTAAGGTTTGGAGTTTAGGGTTTATGGTTTAGGTTTAGGGTTTAGAGCTTAGGGTTTAAAGTTTAGGGTTTAAATTTTTTTTTTTTTTTGGGAAAGATAGAATTTTATTATCGTAAAAGGAAAATATATAATGTCCTTAAAAGGGGTAAATCTTGTAAAATTCTATTATTCTTAGAGCTACAAGAAACCTAAAGAGCTAAACTCCCACCTAAGTACATTAGAAAAGAAAAGATAACATAAGAGAAAATAGAATAGTTAAAAATCATAACAAAAGACACATAGTAAGAATAAAACAAATCTTGAAATCAGTAAAAGGATGAGTCAGTAGTAGTTCATGATTCCTTTGAGAAAGCAAGATAAGCAAGATCCTTAACAACAATTCTTGGACTGACTGAGTAACGACCATTCCCTTTGTAAAGTTCCAACCTATAAAAGAAATCTGCAAAACACTACAAAGGCAAAAGTCATAGCTAAAAAGGATAAAGAGAGGAAAGGAGAGCTGAATCGGTTAGGATCATCTCAAGGGGCAATAATACATATGAGCATCCAAAATTTATAAAGAAGGGTTACAATCATATGTAATGCTACCAACCAGAGGGAAGAGGTGAGTAGCATCAAAGCCATCATAGCCAACATATGAAACAAATATCTAAGGGATCTATAAAGTTCCGGATTCTACACCATTAAACAAGAGCAATCATATAAGTAGCCATACCAAACAAAAGCTACAAGACTTATCATAATAAGCTAGAGGCTAGAACAAAGTCGAACACCAACAACAACCATTATCCAAATACCCATCCAAGCTCCAAACCAGGAAAACTAGAACCATCCATTAGCAAACCGACAATGCCAATTAAGAGAAACAATAAAAAATAGATAGGTGCCCTCAAGCCAAAGTCACAAGAAGTAGCAGTCATCATGCCAAACTAGGGCGAGCAACCATAAATGACTAAATAACTCAGAAATGAAACCATCAACTAGTAAAAAATAATTCAAATTCAAGAGGAGAGCCAATTAAATAACCCAAAACAAAATAAAGGGTAGAAACATCTCATCCACCAATAACTAGAGGTAGAGGCTGAGAGAGAGTCAAGCCAGAACCAGAGTAGACCAACAGAGCAAGTCAAAATAACCAACTCAGGCCAAGTGAAAATAAGTTTAGGATTTATGGTTTTTGGTTTAGGTTTAGGGTTAGGGTTTAGGTTTTAGGGTTTAGGGTTTAGGTTAGTTTAGGGTTTAGGGTCTATGGTTTTTTAAGGTTTAGGGTTTATGCTTTAGGGGTTTTAGGGTTTAGGGTTTAGGGTTTAGGGTTTATGCTTTAGGGGGTATAGGGTTTAATTTAGGTTATGGTTTTTAGTTAGGTTTAGTTTAGTTTATTTAATGGATTTTCTTTATTTTAGTTTATTTTATTTTATTTTTTATTTAGAATATTTTTTATTTTATTTTGTTAGATTATTTAGTTTAGTTTAGGTTTTATTTTAGTTTATTTTTTTTAGGTTTAGGTTTAGGTCTATGTTTACTTTTTTAGTTTAGTTTATTTTTATTTTATGGTTTAGGTTTTATGTTTTTTTTTTTTAGGTTTGGTTTTATTTATATTTAGGTTTAGGTTTAGGTTTTATTTTAGGTTTATTTTTAAATTTTATTTTTTTTCTAGTTTAGGTTTAGGTTTATTTTGTTTATTTAAATTTATTTAGGGTTTAGGTTTAGTTTATTTTAGGTTGAGGTTTAGGTTTTATTTAGTTTAGTTTAGTTTATTTTGGTTTTGGTTTTAGTTTATTTTTTTATTTTATATTTAGGGTTTAGGTTTTATTTTTATTTATTTTTTAGGTTTATTTTTAGGTTTAGGTTTTTTATTTTATTTATTTTAGGTTTATTTTATTTTTTATTTTACATTTTATTTTTTATTTTATTTGTTTTTTATTTTAGGTTTATTTTATTTTAGCTTACTTTAGGTTTTATTTATTTTATTTTAGCTTAGTTTTTTTATTTTATTTATTTGATTTTTTTATGTTTAGGTTTTTTAGTTAGTTTAGGTTTATTTATTTTATTTAGGTTTAGGTTTTATTTATTTTATTTTTAGGTTTATTTAGTTTAGGTTTAGATTTTAGGTTTTAGGGTTTAGCTAGTGTTTAGGGTTTAGGTTGGGTTTAGGGTTTAGTTTAGGTTAGGGTTTAGGTTTAGGGTTAGGGTTTATGATTTAGGGTTTAGTTTAGGTTTAGGGTTTAGGGTTTAGGATTAGGTTTAGGGTTTAGGTTTAGGTTTATTTTATTTTATTTTTTATTTTTATTTTAAGTATTTTTAGGTTTATTTAGTTTATTTGGTATATTTTATTTGTTTTAGTTTATTTTATTTTTATTTTATTTTATTATTATTTTTATTTAGTTTATTTTATTTTTATTTTATGTTTATTTTTTAGGTTTTTAGGTTTTAGTTTAGTTTTTTTATTTTGTAGGTTTAGGTTTATTTTTATTTTTTAGGTTTAGTTATTTTTTTTTAGGTTTAGGTTTAAGTTTTAATTTTTCTTTTTTTAGTTAGGTTTATTTTAGTTTATTTTATATTTAGTTTAGGTTTAGTTTTAGTTATTTTAGGTTTATTTTTTTATTTTATTTATTTTAGAGTTTATTTTTATTTTAGGTTTTATTTTTTATTTAGTTTAGTTTATTTACTATTTAATTTTATTTTATTTTTAGGTTTATTTATTTATTTATTTTATTTTATTTAGGTTTTATTTATTTATTTTAGTTTAGGTTTTTTATTTTATTTATTTTTAGGTTTTATTAGTTTAGGTTTAGGTTTTTTATTTTTTTAATTTTATTTATTTAGGTTTAGGTTTATTTTAGGTTTAGGTTTAGGTTTAGTTTAGGTTTATTTTATATTTTTTTAAGTTTGGTTTAGGGTTTATTTAAGTTTAGGGTTTAGTTTAGGTAGTTTTAGGGTTTAAGGTTTAAGGTTTAGGTTTAGGTTTAGGTTTAGGGTTTAGGGCTTAGATTTTAGTGTTTAAGGTTTAGGGTTTAGGGTTTAGGTTTTGGGTTTAGGTTTAGGGTTTAGGGTTTTAGGGTTTAGGGTTTAGGGTTTAGGGTTTTTAGTTTTAGAGGAAGTTAGAATTTTAACCATAGATGGAAAAGATGTCTTAAAATAAGCTCTATTTTCTCTCAGCTACAAGAGCAGAGATAAACTCCCATCAAAATTAGAAAACAAAAGCCACAAGCACTTGTGTTGACTAAGTAATGACCATTCCCTATAAAATTCCAACCTATAAAAGAAATCAGTAACACTAATGACAAAGTCATAGCTAAAATTATAAGGATAAAGGAGGAAAGATACAATGTACTTAAAAGGGTAAAAATCTAAATTCTACTCCTCTCAGTTACAAAAACCCAAAGGCTAAACTCCCATCTAATATTAAAAGAAAATTAAAAGGCAAATATAGCTAAAAGCATGGAGATTGACTAAAATAAATCACAATAAAGAATGAGTAGTGCATGATTTCTTTGAGAAAGTAAGGATCCACAACTGACTTGTGTTGGAGGAATGACCATTTCTATAAATTCCAACCTAAAGAAATTTAACACACTACAATGACAAAGTCATAGTAAAATGATAAGGATAAAGAGAGAGGAGAGAGAGAGCTCAGGGCTTAGGATCATCTCAAGGGGAAACAATACATATGAGCATCCAAACTTCATAAAGAAGGGTTACAATCATATGTAATGCTATCAACCAAAGAGAAGCTACCAACCAAAGAGAAGAGGTGAGTAACATCAAATATAGAGCATACGATACAAACCTAGCCAACAATAGAGTTCGGATCATGCACCATTTAAGAAGAGCAACCAACTAGCAATAAAACCACCAAACAAAAACCATCAGACTAATCACAATAATAAGAGAGGCTAGTAGCCAACAATAGATTATCATACCCATCAACCTTCAAACTAGGAAAACCGTGAACCAGGACCCATAATTAATAGAAATAACCAACAAAACCAAGATAGAATCCCTTAAGTCAAAGTCCCAACAAGTAGGTCTAAAGACCATAAATGACTAAACAACTCATAAATGAAACCATCAATGAAGGAACATAAAAAGCAAATCAATCAATGAACACAAACCAGTCACACAAGGGGCCAAAAAGCCACCAACCACTAGAAACCAAAAAGTCCAATCTAAAATGATCAATAAATGTTCGACCAGCATAACAAAGGCTCCAGTAAATTGTCCAGGAATAAGGAAAAGATCAACAAAGAAAAAAAAATCAACCAACCAAGATTCCAAGGACAACTAAAAGTTCCTCAACCAAACCAGCTACATAAATCAACCATAAGGTAACCACCAGAGAATAGCCCATAACCAACAAAGGAAGCATCCCCAGTAGCCAAGGAAAATTAGAAAACCAACAAAGCGCCATACAATGGAGGTCAAAACATAGAAAAGCAAACAGTAGGGACTTGCCAAAAAAACTTCCTGCAGACTAAAGACATAAAGAATAATAACACAAAGCGTTACAAATAATGCACCCAGAGGCTAACCTCACAGAATTACCAAATGCAAAACCAAGGCAAAAGGATCGATAAATAACAAGGCTGAGCCAAAAAAGTAAGGAAATTCTACAAAGGAGGTTAGAAGGCAACAAAAGTTCCCACTAGGAAGGCCACCCATCAACCATGGAAAACTAGCAAAAGTAATTGAGTTCAAGGAGAGCCAACAAAACCAACTGAAAATAAAATAATCTGCCATCTCATCCACCTGCAACTAGAGTAATAAGGCAGAGAAGACATCATCCACCAGGCTTTAAAAACCAAACCAACCCAGGCTAGAAAAAAAGGAACCACCGTGACCCGGACAACCTAAAAGAAAGAGGTCAAAACATAACCAACTAGTAAGTAGTTTAGGGTTTAGGGTTTAGGGTTTTAAGTTTAGGGTTTAGGTTTAGGATTTTTTAGCTTTAGGGTTTAGGGTTTAGGTTTATTTTAGGTTTAGGGTTTTTTAAGTTAAATGGGGTTTAGCTTTATTTAGTTTTTAGTTTATTTTTTATTTATTATTTTGGTTTTATTTAGGTTTATTTTTAATTTTAGTTTAGTTTATTTATTTTGGTTAATTTTTTAGTTTAGGTATTTTATTTTAGTTTGTTTTTAGGTTTAGGTTTAGGTTTATGTTTATTTTAGTTTAGTTTTATTTTAATTTTATTTTAAGTTTAGGTTTTATTTTTTTTTTAGGTTTAGGTTTGGGTTTTATTTAGGTTTATTTTAGGTTTTAATTTTTTAGTTTAGGCTTAGGTTTATTTTATTTATTTTATTTTATTTAGTTTAGGGTTTAGGTTTAATTTATTTTAGGTTTATGTATTTTTATTTTTTTAGTTTAATTTATTTTTGTTTAGTTTAGGTTTATTTTATTTTGTTTATTTTAGGTTTAGTTTTTTTTTTTTAGGGTTTATTTTTTTTTTATTTTTTTAGGTTTAGGTTATAATTTAGTTTTATTTTAGGTTTATTTTAATTTATTTTACTTTAGTTTTATTTTTATTTAGGTTTTTTAGTTTTAGGTTTATTTGTTTTTTTTAGTTTTGTTTAGGTTTTATTTATTTTATTTTAGTTTAGTTTTTTATTTTTATTTTATTTATTTTAGGTTTATGTTTAGGTTTAGGTTTTAGTTTAGGTTTTTATTTTATTTTATTTTTTTAATATATTTTGGTTTAAGTTTATTTATTTATTTTATTTTAAGGTTTTATTTAGTTTACATTTAGGTTTTTAGGTTTTTAGGGTTAAGGGTTTAAGGTTTTGGGTTTGGTGTTTAGGGTTGAGGGTTTAGGGTTGTAGGTTTTAGGTTTTAGGGTTTAGGGTTTAGGGTTCAGGGTTTAGGGTTTAGGGTTTAGGGTTTAAGGTTTAGGAATTAGGGTTTAGGGTTTATTTTAGGTTTAGGGTTTTGTTTTAAAACTAAAGGTTTAGGTTTATTTAGTTTATTTAGTTTATTTATTTATTTATTTATTTTATTTTATTTTATTTTAGTTTATTAGTTTTATTTAGTTTAGTTTTATTTTAGGATTTTATTTTAGTTTATTTTAGGTTTATGTTTATTTTAGTTTAGTTTATTTTATTTTTTATTTTTTAGGTTGGTTTATTTTATTTTTTTAGGTTTAGGTTTTATTTTTATTTTATTTTTTTAGGTTTAGGTTTTAGGTTTTTATTTTAGGTTTATTTTAAGGTTTTATTTTTTAGTTTAGGTTTAGGCTTATTTTTACTTTATATTGTTTACGTTTAGGTTTCGATTTAGTTTATTTCAGGATTAGGTTTAGGTTTTATTTATTTTAGTTTAGGTTTAGGTTTATTTTATTTATATTTTAGGTTTAGATTTTTGTTTAGGGTTTAAGTTTTACTTTTTTATTTTTAGGTTTATTTTTTAGGTTTAGGTTTTTATTTTAATTTATTTTATGTTTATTTTATTTTTATTTTAAGTTTAGTTTTTACTTTTATTTAGGTTTTTATTTTTTTAGTTTTGTTTAGGTTTTCATTTCTTTTATTTTAGTTTAGTTTTTATTTTTTTAATTTAATTTTCTTTTTTGTTTAGGTTTAGGTTTAGGTGTTAGTTTAGGTTTTTATTTTATTTTGGTTTAGGTATTTTTATTTATTTTGTTAGGTTTTATTTTGTTTAGGTTGAGGTTTTTAGCTTTTTAGGGTTTAGGGTTTCGTGTTTAGGGTTTAAGGTTTGGTGTTTAGTATTTAGGTATCTTTTTTAGGGAAAGTTAGAATTTTATTACCATAAAAATAAAGGATATAATGTGCTTAAAAGGAGTAAAACTCAAAGTTCAACTTCTCGCAGAGCTACAAGAAACCTAAAGAGCTAACCCCCATCTAAGTACAATGGAAAAAAATTAAAGATCAAATACAATAGCTTAAAAGTAAAGAAAAGACAAAATAAGACTAATAAAACTCAAGAAAGCATAAAAGACTAGTCATAGCATGATCCCTTTAAGAAGTCAAGATAAGCAAGATCCACATCAATAGTACTTGAGTTGACTGAGTAAAGATCATTCCATCTGTGAAGTTCCAACCTGCAAAAGAAATCAACAAAACACTACAAATTGAAAAAGATAAAGTAAACAATTTAGAAAGAGCTGAGAAAATGAAGGCTCGGGCTCAGTTAAGATCATCTTAAGGATAATAATACATATGAGCATCCAAACTTCATGAGAAGGGTTACAATTGTATGTATGCTACCAAACAGAGAGAAGATATGAGGAAACATCAAGGCCATCATAGCCAGCATACATGATATAAGCAACCATCCAAGGAAAAACACTCCATTGTGATTCATTCATCTCAAACAGAAAAATAACCACTAGTAATCAACACCAACCCAACCAAAACCCATAACAAACCAATCACTTAAAGCCAACATCCAGTTACAATGGGATCGTGGCCAAGCTAAAATAAACCAACCGGTAACTCCAGCCACCACCAATAAAGAAACAAAAGTGGGTCATCATAAAATGGGAACAACACAATTGAGCAAAATAATCCCAAAGGCAAAAAAAAACCCATGGCTATCTCCAGGCACTACAATCCAAATCAATGGCAAAACCTCCACCCAAATAGCAAAATAGGAGATAAGCACCAGAGAGGAAAAGCCATAGCAGAGGGAGGGTCAAATTACCATCAAAACCACCACCAAAGCAAACAAAAGAACAACAAATCCACCACCACTAACCAAGAGGCAAATATTAGGAAATAAGGAAAGCCAAATAAACCAGAGGGAGTCAATACCAACAGCCAATGTAAATCCCAAAACACCAAGCCACATCCCAAGAATCCAAGGCAAGACAACAGCCACAAAAAACCCCTCAAGTAGCCAACCCTAAACAATAAGTCCTAAAATAGGATAAAAAAAACCACAAGAGTTCATATCCTCCACCAACAAAATAGCCAATAAAACCACCTAAGCCAGCAGCCAATAGGATGAGCAGCAGGAGAAATCAAAGTCGTAGAAAAACTGACACCCAAACTTGGAACAAAATCAAAAGAAAAGAAACTACACCCAAAAGAGGATAACCAACCTAGAAGCAAACCAAAAACCAAGAACCAAACCAAAACACCTAAACTAACAAATAGCCATCCACCCAAATAACCAACCAATAAACAATATAGCCAGTCAATCAACAAAACCAACTAGCAGGTAAAGCCAATACAGAGCCCAAAAAAGAGGGAAAGAACAAAAATTGATAATGCCACAACCCACCTGGAGATCTATGGAATAACCAAGAAATAAAAATGGTAGTCACCCAACCAGACAAAGCCCAAGGAGGACCACCCAACCACAAGCAGCTAAACTATAAGGATAGGAACAAGGATAGAGGCAAACAAAACCCCTTCCAATTCCTAAAGAGTCACAATAAAGAAGAAAATAGGAAGACATAACCACAACAACTAACTCAATCCATGGAAGAGGGAAAAAAACCAGTGAAGTCCCCAAGAAGAAAACCAGAAAAGGAGAACATCAACCACCAAAAAATCCAAAACTAAGCTAAGCTAGAAGAGTCCAACAACAGCCATGAAAAAATAACCACCCAAAATAATCAAGCAAATGGGAGAAGCAAATAGCAGCAACTAGTAGAGCTAACCATAGCAGACAAAAATCCAATTCCAATAAGGCCATAGCCAAAAAACCAAAATCCATAATGAAAGGGGTAGGCCAAAAATGGGCATAGCCACAACCCAATAGGAGACCCTAAAAAAATCACTAGTTGTGTTACAAAAGAAGCATAGCATGAGCCATAGAAAGAAAACTACTAGTATCACAGCATAGGGAAATCAATTATAACCACTACGACCCAAAAAAGAGTCTATCAAGTATGGAATGGGGTTAAGAGGTAGGGGGTTTAAGTATAGAAATAAACTCAGCAAAAATTACTACCTAGTGAGAAAAGCACAAAATAAACAACCAAAAAATAGTTTTAATAAAACCACCAAAGCAAAAAGACCAATAAAATAGTAGAAGGATAAAATCTGAGATAAGGTAGTCTAGTGTTATCCAGATTGACCAGACCACACAGATGCTTAGGTAAGCTATGGTTATCAAATAAAGTGAGCTCATTTAATTCCCCTCAAATTAAGCATTACCTTCACTAAGAATGTGAAAATTTTGTAGCAAACTTGAGAAAGAAGCTTTTTAGTGTGATTACGAAGATAAAATAAGTCACCATTCCCCAATTTTTTTATTATTGAGCTATCAAGTAAAAGAAGAGCATCAACTTCAATCCAAATATTAAAGAGGCCTTTGCTTAAACAAATATCAATAGCTTTGTTAATCGATAAATAACATAACAAGCTTTGAGGGGTAGGCAAAAGCACAAATGAGTACCTTTAAAATCCTAAGAATTCCACCATAACCATATTTGTTTGGGAAACAAAACCATCGATATTGATCTTAATAAAATTTCTTTAGGCTTAATGTATCATCTTAATACTCTTGTAGGAAGGATCATCATGCAAAAGTGATACCCAATTTTTTAGCCAAATTTTAACCTCTAAAGTGAAGATTAATTAAATTTGCATTAAAAAAAAAGCATGAATTTTTCTTTAGTTCTAGAAAGGATCCTTTTATGGTTCATAGGGATACCATGATATTTAGCATCATTTTTATCCATCCAAATGAACCAATTATGGGTAATAGCAATTAAAACTTTGATATATCCTTTCACAATTTTTTTGAAACAAACTTCAAGAAGTTGATATAACGAAAGAGAGCCATGAAAATAGTTAGTGTTAAATAAATCATCATACCATATCCAATGTTTGGAAGCAATAGCACCAATGACAAAAACATGATTAAGATTTTCAATATGAAAGTAATAATAGCACTTAGAAACTAAATAAAACCCTTTAAGCTAGAGCAAGGAATCAACAGGGATGAAGTTATTCAAAATCTTCCAAGCTAAAATAAAATAAGAAATGGGAATGATAATGTTCCAAAGTTTAATGAAAACATTTGAGGTGTTTTAATAAAATTCCAAACCTCTTTAAGAACGAAATCACCATTGTAAGAGAGCTTGAAATGAATTTGATCCAGTTTATTAGAAAAGATAGCGATGTTGCAAAACTTATCAAAAAAAGGAATAGGAATGTCATTCTCAAGTTTCCTTTTATTCCAATTATTATTAAGCCAAAAAGAGTTAACTTTGATAGTAGTAGAGTGTGTAGATAAAAGGGAGTGAATAGAGCCATTGCCAATCCAATTGTCTTTCCAAAAGAAGAACCGAATGAATACCCCAAGATATTAAGGATTCAACAACCCATTTAATGGAGCAAAGCCTTTTCCAAACTGGAGAGTTACCAACTTTATAAGCACAGGTAAGAGGGTGTTTACCTTGATAATATTTTTCCATCATAAAATTAGCCCAAAGGCTATCATTCTTTCTAAAATTCCACCAGAGCTTATTAGAGAAGGCAGTGATAGCTTCATGAATAAGTTTGCAACCAAGACCACCTTCATCCAAAGGACCAAAATGATATGCCAGGAAGTCCAATGCATTCTCTTAATAGAATTATTGGACAACCATAAAATTTATTAAGCAAGCGATCAATTCGATAAGAGTAGAATTTGTGGGAATAATAGTTTGAATCAAATAAAGAGGCATTGAATTGAGTGCTTTTAAGAATAGTAAGCCACCAAAAGAAATGGAATTCCCAAATAGAAATTTTATTTAAAATTTTTGAATTAACTCATCAAAATGTGGGATCATTTTGGACCTTTAAAAAGGAGCACCCAAGTACTTAAGAGGTAAGTGTTGATGTTTAAAATTAGTGATATATGGATTTGATTGATTTTATTATTGGAGATACTTAGAAGTAATAAAATAGCTTTTGTTATCATTGATAGAAAGACACTTTCTTTACCAAATTTATTTAAAAAGAATCTTGAGGTTCTTGATATGATGAAAAGAAGCATTGTAAAAAATAATGAAATCATCTGTGAAGGTTAAGTGGGAAACATAAAGACCACCAAAATTTCTATAATACATACTAGGATTATTTAAGAATAACTCATTGATGCTCTAGATAAGTACTCAACATAATAATAAATAAAGTAGGAGATGAAATCTCCTTATCTTAAGCCATGGGAAGAAGGAAAAAGCTTCCAGCATTAAGCAAAATTATTAACATTATTAAAAAATTTTAAGAGCAAAAAATTTAAATAGAATATGCAAGAGATATTATCAAAAGCTTTGTAATTTGAAAAGAATTTTTCCACCCTAGTCTTAGCATCTAAATCATGAATTTTATTTAAAAAATCTTATAGTTTGGTTGAAGAGATAATCTTAAGACTTTGGCAGAATTTTGGAAATCGACTTATTGAAGAAGGTGCAAAGACTAATAGATCTAAAATCACTCCAATAGTCCGGGTTATCTTTCTTAGGTATGAGAACATTAGAAGTGCCAGAGAAATATCTAGGAAAAGGATTTCCATTAAAAAGAATTAACCATAGGCTCAATAAGATCATTTTTAATAATAAACTAACATTTTTGAAAAAATTGGGTAGTGAAACCCTCCATAATAGCAATAGAATCTATGTTCATGCTATTAAAAACTTTAAAATTTCATCTTCATTATGCATAATAGTAAGAAAATTATTGTCATTTATAATAATGGAATTAAGTGTGATTTAAAAGTAGCTTTATAAGAGCAACTCTTATTAAGCATATTTTTAAAGTAATTAATGCTAGAGTCTTTAATATCATTATTCTCTGTAATCAATTAAATATTTTCATCTTTAAATTTTTGAATATTATTTATATCTCTCTTTTTATTAACAGAAGCATAGAAATAGCTAGTATACATGTCACCATTCGTAATGTATTTACAAGTAGCTTTTTGGCACCAATAAGTCTCTTTCATATTTTGGAAATTAGCAAGCTTATCTTTCGCCTCAGTGAAGTCCTTAATCTTAGAAGGATCAAACATAACAGAGACTTCAAGATCACAAACCAATTTTTCCATATCTTTGATATTAGCAAAAAGGTTTTTAAAATAATGCTTGTTCCACCAACCTAGATTTTGTTTAAGTATTTATAAAGCTTAAAAAGTCTTTTCATCCCCATAATAATTAGGATGTAAAGAAGCTTTCCAATTGTTACAACATTAAAAAAAATCAATATCTGAATCCACATGTTTTGAAATCTAAAAGGGAGATTTTTTAATCTATTAGAATTATCTTAATAGAAACCAAAAGAGGAGCATGATCAGACAAGGTTCTTAAATGATTAAGTAATAGGCCATTGAGTAATCCAATGAGTATTAAAAAGAATCGGTCCAACCTTTGCCAAAGTCTAGAGTTTTCCAAGTATAATTAGAACACTTAAAACCAATATTAATTAAATTACAATCAAGGATCATATTGGAAAATTCTTCCATGGAATGAATATTAGGAGAGCAACCACCACTTCATTGAGAAGAGAACAATATACTGTTGAAATCTCCACCAACAAACCAAAGTTTATTGACAGAGGTGGCAAAATTAGTCAAGTTATCAAAGAAGATTTATACCATCTATTACAAGATGCATAAACAAAAGAGCCTAAAACACAATAATCATAACAAGAGATTTGAGCATTGACAACTTGATAAAATCATCAAGAATAGAAATGGCTACAAAGTTATTCCAAAACACCAAATCTTATTACTAACATTAGAGAAAAATATTGAAATTGATCATTCTAGCAACATGGTTAATTTTATTAGCATGAATAAGTGGCTCAAGAATAATAAGTAAAGAAATATTATGAATAGACAAAAAATTCTAATATTATGAATAGAGGGTAACAATCCTCTAACATTCCAAACTAAAAAATTGAACATAAAGAAAAGGGGGGGGGGGTAGTAAAAGTTACTTGAGAGAAGAGGAGGTCATAATAATTATAGTGTTTCTTGGCAATTTGGGAGCAAAATTTTAAACATCTTTTTTCTTTTTTAAATAGAAAGTTTGGAAGCCATTTTATTTGCCCTTTGAATCATCATTTGAAAAGGATTTAGCAACATTATTCAGATTTAGCAATCTCTTGATGAGAAGTGAATTCTCCTTCTTCCAAGACACTAGAATTTATTAAAGACAAATGAGCTTGAGAATAGAGGGAGGAGAACTGATTTATTAAGAAGGTAAGTGGGAAAACCAAACCCTTCCTCATCATTAGCCAAATTATTAGATAAAAGCAAATCTTTTTGAGAAGTTAAATCATCCAGAATTTGAAATATGGAATCAGGATTATCAACTTAATTATCGTAAGGTTTTAAATCCATTTTCTCCATTGAATTAGAATGATGCAGAATATTAAATTCATCATTTATGTTCTCCATTAAAGCTTCATTTTTATTTATCAAATCCAGAAGGTTATGATCGAATTAGAAGAAATAAAATCCTCATTCAAAAGTTTAGAAAAGCTATTATTGTTCACATTAGAAGCCTTCAATTGCTCAGAAGACTTATTAGGAACATTCAAAGAATCCTTTTCTTTAACAGTGGTCGGCCTAGGGTTTGGAATTGAAGTTTCCTTAACAAGGATTTTCTTTTTCAGGTGAGGATGAAAAATGAAACATTTAGAATTATCGTGCCCATGGATTTTACAATGAGAACAAAAGATAGGGAAATTTTTAAATTCAATTCTTTGTATATAAGCATAATTTTTAGATCCCAACTAGATTTCTTTTTGGTGTTTCTTGGTAATGTCCAATTCAATAAGGATTCTATCCATTGAAGGATAAGATTTTGTAGTCATTGCTTGATCAATTTGCAATGGCCAACCAAATAAGCAAAAGGAATTCTTGATTACCAAAATGAATTCACATATTGGAGTGAAATCCAAACCAAAAATAATTGGGGATTCTTCCTTCATGTCAAATAGGTGAGTCCATTTCAGCAACCTCATTTGGCAATTGAAAATAAAATAAGAATGATGAGAGAAAACATGAGAGTAATCCAAATTATTCGTCAATGAAATTAAAATGTGGTGGGGATCAATTAAACAAATCATAAAAGCACCTGAAAATTTCAGACTATGAATGAAAAAGCGAATGTTTTCCAGATTAGGCCTACAAAGAGTAAACTTTCCAACCAAAGTGAATTCAAATGGCTTAGCAAACTTTTTCATAATCATATCAAAACACATAACAAAAGGCATGCCTTGAAAAGAAGTCAAAATAAGTTCCAGGGACTCACTTTAATAGCCATCCTTACCATTGAGAATGTCTTTGAATAATAATTTTGAAGCGACTGCGGTAGATGATGCCCAAGATCCAAAAGATCCTTCAATTTTCCCAAGGAGTCATTAGAGAAGATGCCAAAACCATGTCACTCAAAGAAAGACATGAAATCAGCCATGGCTATCGATTCAAGAGGAATCTGAGAATCTCAAAGCAGCAAAAAAAAATGAGAGCGAAAAAAGAAAATTTCTAAAACAGAGGAGGAGAGAGGGCTCAGCCGGGTTTTCACTTTAATTTTGAAATTATTAGGGTTTAGGGTTTAAGGTTTAGGTTTAGGGTTTCAGGTTTAGGGTTTTAGGGTTTAGGGTTTATGGTTAGGTTTTATGGTTTAAGGTTTAGGGTTTAGGTTTTAAGTTTAGGGTTCAGGTTTTAGATTAGGGCTTAGGGTTTTTAGTTTTTTTTAACAAAGAATAAATTCATATTCAACATTTATTCTTTTTGATTCCATCAGCCAAGTAACACACCAAGTTTTTTAAGACACAAATAACAACATAGATAAAAAATGATCATGCATAGATCAAACTTAAATCCCTTGATAACTAGAACCATCTTTAATGTAAAGACATAGTTCCGTAAGTAGCAGATCAAATCAACTATTCTTCAGTTTCTCCAGTTCCCATCAAAACCACTTTGGCCTCTCAAGCAGTAGGATCCACCATCATATCCCCAATCTCTCCCTCCACCACCACCACGGTTGAAACCAGCGTCGCTCCTCCTGCCTCAATAACCACCATTGCTCTGACCACAAGCTCCTTATCCAACAACACCTCTAGATACCTCCACCCATTGTGATCAGCTCCTCCTTCCCTCCATCGTGAGGTTGAAAGCTTGGTTGAGGTGATTTTCCTCAGGTTCGCCCATTCTTCGAGTTTAGATTTAGGTTTAGGTATATTAGGTTATAAGCTTTAGGTTTATTTTTTTAATTTATTCAGTTATTTTAGTTTTAGGTTTAGGGTTTTGGGTTTTGGGTTTTGGGTTTAGGATTTAGGGTTTAGTGTTTAGAATTTAGAGGTTAGGGTTTTAGGGTCTATGTATTTAGAGTTTTGGGTTTAGGGTTTAGGGTTAGGGTTTAGGATTTAGGTTTAGGGTAGATTGGTTTAGGGGCTAGGTTTAGGGTGATTTAGGAGGGTTTATGGTTTTAATTAAAGACTAGTAGGTTTTATTCATTTTGTTTATTTAGTTTATTTTATTTATTTTAGTTTATTTTTTATTTAGTTTATTTTTTGTTTCTTTTATTTAATTTTAATTATTTATTTTAGGTTTATGTATTTTAGTTTAGGTTTTATTTTAGTTTATTTTTTTTTGGGTTTAGGTTTAGGTTTAGTTTACTTTTTTTTGAGTTTTATTTTATTTTGTTTTTAGGTTTAGGTATTTTTTTATTTTTATGTTTAGGTTTAGGTTTTAATTTTATTTTTTAGTCTAGGTTTTGGTTTTATTTTTGGTTTATTTTAGGTTTATTTTTTAGTTAGGTTTAGGTTAATTTTAGTTTATTTTATTTCATTTAGTTTAGTTTTAAGTTTAGGTTTAGTTTATTTTTTGGTTTAGGTTTGGTATATTTTTTAGTTTAGTTTATTTTAGTTTATGTTTTTTTTATTTTGTTTATTTTTCTTTTAGGTTTACATTTTTTTTTTGGTTTAAGGTTTATTTTATTTTAATTCATTTTTTAAGTTTTATTTTAATTTTTTTTTAGGTTTAGTTTTTTTTATTTTATTTTATTTTTTATTTTATTTTGTTTTTTTATTTTTTTATTAGGTTTATTATTTTTTTTTATTAGGTTTTATTTTTATTTTATTTAGGTTTAGGTTTAGGTTAATTTAGGTTTAATATTTATATAGGTTTATTTTTATTTAATATTAGGTTTAGGTTTTTAGGGTTTAGGTTTAGTTAGGGTTTAGGTTTAGGGTTTAGGTTTTAGTTAGTTTAGGGTTTAAAATTTAGGGTTTAGGGTTTAGGGTTTAAGTTATTAGTTAGTGTTTAGGGTTTAGGGTTTATGGTTTAGGTTTTAGTTTCAAGTTTAGGGTTTAGGGTTTAGAGTTTAGGGTTTAGAGATTAAGGTTTAAGATTTAAGGTTTTTTTATTAACAAACAACAAATTCAGATTCAACATTTCTTCTTTTCGATTTCATCAACTAAGTAACACACCAGGTTTTCTAAGACACAAGTGATAATATAGATAAAAAAAATGAGCATAGAGCAAATCAAAACCCTAAATAAGTAGAATCTGTAAGACACATTTCCATAAAACAGCATCATTGGTCATTCTTCAATTTCTCCAATTCCCATCAGAACCACCCTCGCCTCTCGAGTAGCAGGATCAACCATTAAATCCACGATCTCTCCCTCCACCACCATCATGGTTGTAACCTCTGTCACTCCACTCACCTCCACAACCAACATTGCTCCGACCACCACATCCATATCCATCTGTACCTCTAGATCCCCCACCACCACTACAATAAGTCTCCCCTCACCTCCATTCTTAGATCTAGAAAGCCTTGATTGTGATGTTCCTTCCATCAAGGTTCTGCCAATTCTTAGGGTTTAGGTTTATTTTTTTATTTGTTTAGTTACTTTTGCTTTTGGTTTAGGGTTTAGGGTTTAGGGTTAAGGGCTAGAAATTAGGTTTTAGGTTTTAAGGTTTAAAGTTAGGGTTTAGGGTGTTTAGGGTTTAGAGTTTAGGGTTTATGATTTAGTGTTTAAGTTTTAGGATTAGTTTAGGGTTTAAGGTTTAGGGTTTATAATTTTTACGATTTAGTGTTTATGGTTTAAAGTTTAGGGTTGTAGGTTATAAGTTTAGGGTTTAAGGTTCTAGGTTTAGGGTTTAGGATTTAGGGTTTATGGTTTTTAAGGTTTAAGGTTTTAGGTTTTTTTTTAATTAAGTAAACCGATAGGTTTAGGTTTATTTAATTTAATTTTTATTTATTTGAGTTTATTTTACTTTTTATTTATATTTAGGTTTATTTTTATTTTTATTTAGCTTAGGTTTGTTTATTTTTGGTTTATTTATTTTAGTTTAGGTTTTTTATTTTAGTTTATTTTTTAGGTTTAGGTTTAGGGTCAGGTTTATGTTTTAATTTAGTTTTATTTTTATTTCTTTTAGGTTTAGGTTTTATTTTTATTTTTAGGTTTAAGTTTTGGTTTTTATTATATTTTATAGGTTTATTTTATTTTTATTTTAGGTTTAGTTTTTATTTTATTTAAGTTTTTTAATTTTAGGTTTATTTTTTATTTTTAGTTTATTTTAGGTTTTTATTTATTTTATTTTAGTTTAGTTTTTATTTTTTATTTTATTTTATTTTATTTTTAGTTTTAGTTTAGCTTTTTATTTTATTTTTTAATTTAGGTTTAGTTTTTTTATTATTTTATTTTTAAGTTTTATTTAGTTTAAGTTTAGGTTTTTTGGTTTTTAGGGTTTAGGGTTTAGGGTTTGGGGTTTAAGATTTAGGGTTTAGGGTTTAGGGTTTAGAGTTTAGGGTTTAAGGTTTAGGATTTAGGTTTTAAGTTTAGGGTTTAGGTTTTTATTTTATTTTATTTTATTTAGGTTTAGGTTTTAAGGTTTAGTGTTTAAGGATTATGGTTTAAGGTTTAGGATTTAAAGTTTTTTTTAACAGAGAACAAATTCAGATTAAATATTTCTTCTTTTTGATTTCATCAACCAAGTAACACACCAAGTTTTTTAAGACACAAGTAACAACATAGATAAAAATGAGCATAGATCAAAGCCTAGATAACTAGAACCATTTTTGTTGTAAAGACATAGTTCCATAAGCAGCAGCCGTTCTTCAGTTTCTCCAGTTCCCATTAGAACCACTCTCTCCTCTTGAGTAGCAGGATCTGCCATCATATCTATAATCTCTTCCTCTGCCAGTACCACGTCTTTAACCTCCATCGCTCCTCTCGCCTCCATAACCACCACTGCTCTGACCACCACCTCCATATCCACCAGCACCTCCAGATCTCCCACCACCACTATGATAATCACTGCCTTCGCCTTTGCCTCCACCACCAGATCTAGACTGAGCCTGGTTGACGGTGATGTTCCTACCGTCAAGGTTCTACCCATTTTTATGGTTTAGGTTTATTTTTTTATTTATTTAGTTACTTTAGGATTAGGTTTAGGGTTTAGGGTTTTGGGTTTTGGGTTTAGGGGGTTTAGGGTTTGGATTTAGGGTTTAGGGTCTAGGGTTTATGGTTTTAGGGTTTAGGGTTTAGGGTTTAGAGTTTAGAGTTTAGGGTTTAGTGTTTAGGCTTTAGGGTTTGGGTTTTTTAGGGTTTAAGGTTTAAGGTGTTTAGGGTTAGTTTAGGGTTTAGGGTTTAGGGTTAGTTTAGGGTTTAGGGTTTATGGCTTATGGTTTTGTAGGATTTAGGATTTTGTGTTTAGGGTTTTGGGTTTAGAGTTTTAGTGTTTAGGGTTTATGGTTTAGGGTTTAGGATTTAGGATTGTTGGTTGTAGGCATATTGTTTAGGGTTGTAGGTTTAGGTTTTAGGATTTAAGGTTTAGGGTTTAGGGTTTGTAGGATTTAGGGTTTAGGGTTTAGGGTTTAATATTTTTTTTAAATTAAGTAAACTGGTAGGTTTAGGTTTATTTAGTTTATTTTTTATTTATTTGATTTGATTTTATTTTTTATTTTCATTTTTATTTAGTTTAGTTTATTTATTTTAGGATTATTTATTTTAGTTTTGATTTTTTTTATTTTAGTTTATTTTTAAGTTTAGGTTTAGGTTTAGGTTTAGGTTTATTTTTTAGTTTAGTTTTATTTTTATTTTATTTTATTGTTAGGTTTAGGTTTTGGTTTTTATTTTATTTTTTTACATTTATTTTATTTTTATTTTAGGTTTAGTTTCTATTTTAGTTAGGTTTTATTTTTAGGTTTATTTTATTTTTAGTTTAGTTTAGATTTTTATTTTTTTTATTTTAGTTTAGTTTTTATTATATATTTTATTATATTTTACGTTTAGCTTTAGGTTTAGATTTTGGTTTTAGTTTAGGTTTTATATATATTTTTTATTTTGTTTATGTTTAGGTTTTTTTATTTATTTTATTTTTAGGTTTTATTTAGTTTAGTTTTAGGTTTTTAAGTTTTTAGGTTTTTCGGGTTTAGGGTTTAGGGTTTAGGATTTGGGTTAGTTTAGGGTTTAGGGTTTAGGGTTCTAGGTTTTAGGATTTAGGGTTTATGGTTTAGGGTTTAGGGTTTTAGGGTTTAGGGTTTAGGGCTTAGGGCTTAGGGTTTAAGGTTTTAAGGTTTAGGGTTTAGGGAGGGTTCAAGGTTTAGGGATTTTAGGGTTTAGGGTATAGGCTTAGGCTTTAGGTTTTCGTTTAGCTTTTTATTTTATTTTATTTATTTAGGTTTAAGTCTTAGGGTTTACAGTTTTTGTTTTAGGGTTTGAGGGTTTAGGGTGTAGTGTTTAGGGCTTAGGGTTTTTATTTGTTTAGGGTTTTGGATTTTTTTTTTAAGGTTTAGGGTTTAGGTTTTATTTTAGGGTTTAGGGTTTAGGGTTTGGGTTTAGAGTTTTTTTTGGGGAATAATTTTATTGCCATAAAATAAGGAGTACAAAGTCCTTAAAGGGGATTAATCTCTAAACTAATGCTCTAAGAACTATAACAAAACCTAAAGTGATGAATCCCCAAACTATTACAATATTAAATAAAGAGAAGCAAAAGAAAAACCAAATCAGTAACAACAGAAGATCCATATGAGCAACAATAAAATCGACTTGATTTCCTTGATAATAGCAAAATCCACCGGCTAGACTGCCAACCTATAAAAGAAATCTACAACATTGTAAGGAAAGGATGAGTACAATTAAGTAGGCATAAAGAGAAAGACCAAAGTAAAGAAAAGGCAATATAGGCATAGCCAACATCCCCATGTAGGCGTCATAGCAAAACCAATACCTAAATGGGGACAACTAACCGTAGCCTCAATCTAATCCGTAGAGGATAACTCAAGAAGCAAAAGATAAAAGGGTGAGAGCACCTCCACCAAGATAAATAAAAAAAGACCAAAGGAGCATCTAGCAAGTACCACCAAGAATTTCGATGTAACAATGAACCACCACCACCAAAGGCTGTATTAGAAAATAAGTGAGAAAAATACACAGAAGAGCTAATACCCACATCCAAAATAAAATCCAAGACACCAAACCAAGTCACCAGCACCTAAGGAATAACAACATCCACTAAACAGCCTTTAACCAGCCAACTCAAAATAACTACAAATAAAAAACCAAGATAAAAATAATCACAAGAGCTCACTAGCAATAAAAGAAAAGAAAACAGCCAATAAAGCCACCCTACCCACCAACAAACAACAATTATGCCAGGAGAAAATAAACCCATAGCTAAGCTGCCACTCAAAAAGGAAAAGAGCAAAATAAAAGTAGTTGCAACCAATAGAGGAAGGCCATTACAGGAATAGGCTAAAAACATAACCAAAAGAATCAAACCAAAACCAGTGAAACTAATCACTAAGCTCTAATCAACAAAATAGAAAAAATAATAGCCAACAAATAGCTTTGACTAGGCCAAATCCAAATCAAAACCAAGTTTGTTAAGCTCCCTATAGGGGCAAGCCCCCATAGTTTATTACATCCTAAGGAATGAGATCCCTTAGGAATACTCTCAATTAAGGTAAACGATTGTTGCCTCTAAAGATTTTAATAAGTAGGACTATCAATCGGTTAGTTTGTTTTAGAAGATCAAATGGGATTAATCAAAGAGAGGGAGTTATTATTGAAGCCAAAGGAAGATAAGTAGGAGATGTTCACGATGCTAGAAAACCTAGCGAGCATCTCAAACTATCCTATGGTTGGGCTTTATATTTTAGAAGTTGAATTATTTATTTAAGTTGACTTTTTCTTTGAAGTTTAGGGCCTATGATTCCACAACACAAGATTATGGAAATGCCTAAGAGTTCATGATTTATGCTTATGGCCCATAGAAGGGAGAAGCAACCTCAGAACCTAAATCTGTGGAGCTTTGGCGAGGGCCGAAAGCACGACTTAAATCTAAGGAAACAATGGGTATTTTGTTTACCTCCATAAGAGAGGACAAACAACTTTACTTAGACTTATGAGGGGTGGTACTAACTCCTATGATTTTAAATTCATGTAGGCAAGTCATATGCTTTATGCAAAATGGCTAGGATGTTATTTATTTAGAAAGAGAGCAAGTCTTTAAACTCACTCCTTAAAAAGACTAGATCATGTAAAGGCGTGATTCAAATGACCTAAATCTAATGCAAATCATATTACATTTTATTTTCATTTTTGGACAATCATTTGACTTGGGCTTATAGGATTCATATGCCTAATGCATGAGAAATAAGATTATTGGACAAAATTAGAGAGAAGGGGGTAGGTGTGTTTTCACTATGTCTCTCAAAGGTCAAGCCAAGTCTCTCTGGTAAAGGTGGAAGCCCTCCAATCAAGAGTGAAAATAATATGCATTTATGCATGATGTTATAAAAGAATTACTCATCCCTAAATTGGTAATTCTTTTATCTTGAAAGCTTTATATGAGGTTATGAATTCTTTATTTTAGTTTTGAATTAATTAATTTGGTAGAAGATTTATCTTTCCCTAAGAGCCTAATCCACATCCAGGCCATACATCAAGCAAGGAAGAAACTCAAAAAAGGATGCCATCTTAATGCACAAGCTGAACAAGTCATCAACCAATTTATAAAGCTAACACAAAAGAATAAGAGGCCATTTATGGTCGGGCACCACCGCACAAACTCAAAAAATAAATTGGGTAGCTAAGCTCTACCCTTATACAACCTGGATTACAAATGAATTAAGTACAATTAAGCAAGGAATTCATTATTATGGGGGTTTTCAAGCTTCATTTCTTCATTCTTCTTTTCTTCTTTCTTCTTTCTTCTTTGGTTCCTTCTTTTGGATGGTTGGAAGGTGGTCTAAAGGTTTCACATGGTACATAAGATGTAATCTTATGACCAATGCTCATCCTAATCCCCATAACAATCATTCCAAAATCCTAATTGCAAAATTACAAAAAAATCTAGCTAACACCTACAAATAGAGATTAGCTAAACAAACCATAAATCCCAAGCATGTATATTGGACTTATCACCCCACACACATGGGTGACTAAGTCCACTCCTATTATTATGCTTAGGGGAATAAGCACACACAATAAAAAAGCATTTATATTTTTATTTATTACGCCTTAAGCACAATCCTAGAAAATAATGATTAGACTAAATCATCCTATCATTCATTCTATGCACATTCACCCAAACATCCAGACTAAAACATATATCACAAAAAAAGCAAACATCAAACCATACACCACCCTAACCTAAAACTAGAAGTTGTGACTTAGTCTAAATGTGCATGCTTTAGAAGGTTTGTCTGTTATGCTTAACTATGGCTTTAGGGTTTGTATTTTCTAAATGTGAAAGTGTTCAACTTAGAGGATGGTTTCATTTAAGTTATTTTTCTGATTTGAGTTGATTTTATTTTATATTTTTATTTGGTTTGAATGAATCCTACAATTAATTACTAAGTTTTAAAGAGGGAAAAGAGAAGAGAACTTCTCTTTCCTTCCTACCTTAAGTAATTTCTAAAGTAGATTCATGTTTAGTTTCATTTTACATGAATGTTTTATTTTATGTTTTAATTAATCCTAAGTTTAGATTAATTCTAATCAAAACTATTCAAAAAGAAAGGCATTCTAAGATTAAGTAAAGTGAACTAAATTCACAACATATCACTTCATTCTCTTCCCAACATGTATAACATGCATATGAATGAATCCTAAGAATATCTATACATACAAATGAGAATGTTTAGCATTATAATGAATGCTAAGTAATTTACTTAACAAAATTTGAATTCTTTTGATTTTCATTAAGTAGAAAAGGGGTTTCTTATCCAATTTTCACATGAACACATACATGTATGAAAGGCATAAGTGAGTACGACACCATTATTAACCAGAGGTGTAAGGTATAAGACCTACTTAGGGCTACTTAAAGCCTCATAACCCCGGGGTTATCCAGACTAATATACCACTTTCCTGAAATATAAACATAAGTATAAAAGAAATGAATGGAAAAGAAAGGATACAAAAGTTTGTGTTAGTTAATTTATTTTTGTTTATGCAATTTATATGTATAAGTGTAGGTATCCTTCCTAAGTAATAGCATAGGAATGAATAGGAAATGGAATTAGGCAAGTGTTAGGTTCTTTTCAAATGAACTAAACACTTCACCAAATCCTATTCAAAACTATACTAAAAGAGGGGAGAAGGAAAACTACACTAAGCACATCCTTATATTTTACTCACATACAAGCTTATAAATAAAATATAAGTAACACACTTTCAGTTTTGATAATTGATTCATATATTTTGGAAATAATTTGGATTTAATAGAGATAATAGCCACTCATATTCCTATTTTAACCAAAACATGCAATTTGACATAAAAGATATATTTCACTTTCATTTTGACTTTTGAAAAGAATGAATGCATGAAATTTATATGACTACACATTTAGTAGGTTGGGAAGTAACTAAAATGATGAAAGCATGTAAACACATTCACCCTAATTAATTCCTAAAGATAATCTTATGAAATAAGAAAGCTTAAAGCAAATCAAATTATTTTTAAAGAAGGTTTGGTTTTATTTTGAGTTTGATTTAATTTGAGAAATGTGAGGTGTGTTTTCTATTCTAACCCATTCCCACATGTGTATGATATTTAAGTTCAATTTTTAGATGATTAGATCCATTTTATATTTTGATTAGGTTATATGAGTTAATTATAATTATTACCTATACCACCTTAGCATATTTAATCAAATAATCATGAGCCAATGAGATGACATAAAACCTCACAAGGAATTTAAATTTGCAATGCACCTAGGAAGAAAAGGCCTAATGCAATTTGGCTCATGATTAATGATTAATTAAACTAAGAAATTTTAACTTAAGTAATTTCATAACCCCTCTCAAACATGTGAGTTGGGTTTTGATATCCTTAGTATACTTAGGCTCTTGAACACCTAAGCATCTATCCAAGATAGATCAATTAATTTCTGGAAGGTTTTAGAATTTTATGAAATTAATTAAGGAGGTAATTAGTGAATTAACCTTTAATTAAGGATGGATTAAGAATAAGAAAAGAATATCTCAAGAAAAGTATCCCAAATTTTTTCCCTAAAACTCACATTCACTTAATCAAAACTTAATTGACTTAATCAGAGGGCTAAACCACTAATTATGCCTTTTATTAAGCTTAACTACCTTAATAGGGTAATTAAGGAATGAACTAAATTCCCTTAATTAAGCCACCAATAAAAACCAAGAAAATTAGGGGAGGTAGGAGTCATCCCAATAATTAAGCACAAAAAATTTAGGATTAATGAGAAGAGTAATTAAAGGATAATTAACAAATTAACATTCCCAATAAAACCCAAAGAGAAAAATACTATTCAAAATCTATTGAAATTAATTTTAGAATATTATATGTTTAATTATCTTTCATATGCAATTTTATTCATATTTTTCTCATTTTTCTATACTTAGATATGAATTTTAGAAATTTTAATGATTAATTAAAATTTTTTAATCCCTAATTATATTATTAATCACTCGAGCAATGTGTCACATGGCATGCTTACATGTGCTGTGACAGGATTGGGTATTTAACCCATCACATCATAGTGCCATGTGGCGGCGGCACTCCTCACCGTCCGATCAAGGATCGGATGAGATTAAAGCTGCAAATCTGAGGGAGGAAAATATGGATATTATGCATTTTAATCTCATCCATCCATCCAAAATGCAACAATGAACAGCCAGAGATCCATCCCTATCGCTCTCTAAGAGCCATGGAGACCGTCCATGTTTGAAGCCATGATATGAGCTCTATTAAGCTCGGATTGGGTTGAAACTCAACCCACACCATTAACATGCAACCTAGATCACATCTAATGGTTATGATTCTATGGGATTAACATTCACTTCACAAAGCTCCAAACCATAGCTAGATTAAGCTCAAAAAATTGCCAACCTCACTGTAGGTGATCTCTAGTGCTCGATTCCTTTGGAGAAGCTTTGTCTGGTTGAGATGAAGCTTTGCTGAATGGTTGAGCTCTTGAAATTGGATGTATGCTTCTATGGACCAACTCTCCTTTTCCTTGAGCTCGATCTTGATCAAGGTGGCTCCTCCCTTGCCTTAAAAACTTAGGAAAGAGCTTGGGTGAGTTTGATTGGGGTCCCTGAGGGAGTGTGCAAAGAGAATTGCACTGGTTTTGAGTGTGGAGTGAATTTGGTTTTGGTGGAGCTCTATTTTCACACTATGAAAACTGAGAAGATGAAGTTTGATTTCACTCTAGGAAGCTTAAGGAGGCTGAGGAATTTCATCTCAGACTTCCCTAGGTTCAATCGAATTGAGGAATGTGTAAATCAAATGAAATTACGGGGAGTATATCTCCCCCTAAAGCAATCGGATGACTGAAGCATGCCACCCCTTTTTTGACCAATTGCCCTGATTTTAGTGAGTTTGTTAGGCTATTAGATGAGTCATTGAATTCGGTTTGGCCAGAGGAGTGGAATGGTGAACTCCCCATGTGCTCAAAATAAGTGGAGGCATGATTCCCATGTGGTCATTTCAAGGCATGTTGTCAGTTTAGCCATTGGGCTAGGTTAGGCTAACCCAAACCCATTGAGTTGGGTGCACCACACTCCTTAGTGTTCACTTGATCCACTAAGAGAGTGCCAAGTGGGTATGAAGAGGATTTGACCAAATTCCAAATAAAATTATCCAAAATTTACCCTATGGCCTAGGGGTAAAATGATCATTTGACCTTGACTTTCGTTTGGGTATATTTGGCATGATGAGAAAATAGGTTTGGCCAAGTTTCATTGAATTTGGAGTTGGTTTGATATGATTTGGCTCATGTTGACCCATTTAGGTCAAAATGGGTTAACTTGGGTCAAGTTGACCAAGTGGTCAAATTGAGTCAAACCAAGGGTTGGGTCAAGTTCATATGACCAATTGAAATTTTTTGGTGGCTTTGGTTTGATTCAATTTTGTTTAGGTTTGAATTTGGTTCATATGACTTCATTTAGGTTAAATGGGTCAAGTTGACCAATTTGACCCATTTGACCTATTTGAGCTAGGTCATGGTTAGGTTTAGGTTTGGTTGGTCATATGAAGTGGATTGGTATCTTTATTTCCAATCAATTTTGGGTAAGTTTAAATTTGGCTCAATATGACCCTTTAGATCAAGTCAAGTTCAAGGTCAATTGGGCTAGTTTAGTAGTTATTAATTGAGGCTTTGGTCAAGTTCAACGTGATTTAGAATGAACTTGACCCATTATTTTCAATCAATTTGGCCTAGATCAAGTTTTGACACATTTTGACTTTTTAGGTCAAGTTGGGTCAACTTGGGTCAAGTGGCTATTTTGGCTAGGTTAGGCTCAAATGTTGACTTGGTCAAGTTCAAACATTAGTCATGAATGAACTTAGATTAATGGTTTCAACCAATTTGGTATTTGGTGGATTTTGGCTATGTTAGGTTTCATTTTGGCTAAGTATTGACTTGGTCAACCCTTAGGTTTGACTTGGTTGGACCTAATTTGAGTGATTGATCATCTCATAATGAATGTTGATCATGATGAGAGGCTTAGGTGAGTTTGATTCAATCCAATTTGGTTAGTATTAGAATTTGGCTCATAATGGTACTTTAGGTTACTTTGGGTCAAGTGAGGTTAAGTGGGTCAAATGGCTTAGTCAAAGCTTGAATTGAGTTTGATTGAACTCACATATGGACTTATGATTGAAATATAAATACATTTGTTAGTGGTTTGAAGTCAGATGTCATTTGATAATTTCAAGTTCAAAGGGTGAATATGAAATGGATTTTAGCTTGATTTTTGAATTGGATTTTTGTTAAGTGATTGAAGTTTGTATTTATATTTGGATTCATGATTGAAGGATTGATTGAATCATGAGGAAAAATCAAGATTTTGGCTTGATTTGAAGTTGATTTGGCTAAGTTCAAGAATTTGACTTGAAAGGATTAGGTTGGATTTTGATTGAATTTGAGTTTGAATTTTGGAGTTGGTTTTGGTTGTTTGAATTTATATTTAATTATATATGTTAATATAAATGAGAATATAAGCCAGAAAATTTCATGAGTTTGAATTGATTTGAAGATGATTTAAAGGCTCCAAGAGGTACTAAGGACTTAGGAAGGATTTTGAATTAGGAATTTTGAATTTTGGGTTTAGTTTGATTGGTTTGAACTTATATTTCATTTATATATGTGAATATAAATGAGAATATAAATGAGTTATGAGAACATTTTATGAGTTCGAATTGATTTGAAGATGATTTAGGCTAAGTCCATGGGGGGGTCAAAGGACATAAGATTTGGATTTGGAATTGAATTTTGGATTTTAATCATAAGTTTCAATCATGGGTTTCAATCATAAGTTTCAATCATGGATTTCAATCATGTGATATTGATTTGAGTTTGGGGAAAATCAATTAGACTGGAGTTGATTTAGGTTTGATGTTGATTAGTTTTGAAGTTTAGCTTCAAGGAAGGAAGTCAGGAATGTGGTTCAAGCTATAGGGTAGGCAAATTTTCTTAACACCAATAAGGAATTACCTATTCTTATGGCTAACCCTTCTAAGTCTCCAAGGCTAGGTTGAGTGTCCACCTAATTACTAGATGTGTCTTAAGACTAAGGAACCCTTAGTGTCTAAGATAAGTCCTATGTCTAAGAGGGAAGGGTTGAGATCTCATCCTAAAATGAGGTCAATAAAGACCACAGGTGTGGTGTGACCACAAGGAACACCGATGTATTGGTGTTGACCAACAATCAACAACACTAAAATATCACAAGCACCAACAAATAATCTACTAACCCAAGGTGTAGAAGGCATCCGAGTTTAGTGTAATGTGGCTCTACTTATGTCCAAGACAAAGAGAGAGGGAGGAGACCAATAAGGATGGTAGGTGAACCTTCCACTAAGGAAGTATGTTCAAGTCATCCACAAGGGGATGAGGGGTTTGATTTGACATGAGTCTCACTAGGAAGAGAAACTTGATTTGTTTAATTAAGTTCCACCGAGGAAAAGGGTTGAATTCATTTCAATTTGTTGTTTGTTTAATTTGTGTTTATTTTGACTCCATGGGGGATAAAAGGTGAACTCTCCACTAGGGACACAAGTTCAAGTCATCCACAAGGGAGGGTTTGTGAAATCGGCTATGGGATTAAAATTCTAGATATGCTGAGAAACTAGAAAGACTTGCATCTCACTGAGGAGAAACAAAAGAATTGATTGATTGTTTTGTTTCTTTATTTCATTGGATTTATTTTGTTGAATTTTGTTTTAGATTTTTGGATTTCAAGTTTTGAGATGGATCCTGTTGGTTTGCGATGGATTGTACAAAGTAAGAGCCAAAAAGGCCTAAACCTAACTCAAATTTACCAATCCAAAGGGGTAGTCTACTAAATACATAGTAAGATTAGCCAACCAAAGGGATGCCTTTCAGTATGAAACAACTATATTAGGAAGAAAGCATAGTTGACTTACATCCTCCAAAGTAGGGAGCGGTTGCTGGGGTAATCCATTGGCAAGGCAACAGATTGAACCCAACCTAGGGCTGACTATTGAGTGAATGCCACTAGGGGACTTAAATCAACTCAAGGATAGTCAAGATTAATTTCATTTTAGATTTGTTTCACGTGTCCCATCAATTTTGATGGAGACCTTAGGGACCACAAGTCTTGACAAAACTCGTGACTTACCAATCAAAATTGATTAGTCTACCAATCACAAGGTTGGACTATCTGAACGAAGGGGTGCCTTTTGGTGTGCAATTGTCAAGTATTAAGAAGAAAGCACTGGACTCACATCTTCCAAAATAAGGAATCACTGGGGTGATCGATTACTTTGGGCAATAAATCAAACCCGACCTAGGATGACTATTGAGTGAATGCCACTGGGGGACTAAAGTAAGTTCAAAGATAATCTAAGGTAATTTCATTTTTTTTAATTTGTTTTGATGGATTCTATTGGTTTGCGATGGATCAAACTGAGAAGGAGCTCATATCATCCAAAGGGAGTAGCTTCCTGGTCGATGGGAGAACTATCCAACTAAAGGAGTGCCTTTTAATTTTCAATGATCAATCTAAGGGAAGAAAGCTTAGGGTCTCACATCTTATACTACAAAAGACCACTAGGGTGATCGATTGCTTTAGACAACAAATTGAACCCGACCTAAGGCTGCCAATCAATTTGCGATAGTCATGCTAGAAAGAATGCGTCATAGTCTTACATCTTCCAAAGTGGCATGACTGCTGGGGTAACCTGTTTGTGAGAAAAATGGATTGAACCTGACCTAAAGGAGACTATGGAGTGAGTATTACTTGGAGATTTATCTCATTCAAGTAGTCGTGCAATTCCTATGAAGTTCTCACAATCGCTCAAGATGGATGCCCGCAGGGATTTATCTCGACAAAAAATTCCTGTTCAACAAATACTTTTGATGTCTTCAAAGGTGGCATTATCATCCCACTTGAACTTGGCATCCTTTTACAAGTGCTAAAATGGTTTGCATCTCTCTAATAGTTGAGATAAAGCGTGATATGCTATCCTTGAATGATCTCGAGTTAAGCTTTTTTAGGCTGCATTTCAGATAGATTTGATCTTTTCAAGATATATCTCTATTCCTCGGTGTCGGACAACAACCCAAGGAATTTCTCTGAAGTTACTCTGAATGCACACTTGATGATCATCTGGAGGTGCATCTAAGATCATCCGATCATCTTAGGTTTCTAAACACACATTCTCATAAGAGTTGGGGTTATGTGAAAAGAACCTATCAGACTCTAAGTGATTGGTAACAACCAAACAGTAATCATCATCATCGACTGGACCAACTATACCGAATCTTAGTCCTGCTCTTGATTGTGCTTCCTTGCCTGTATTGTTCCACAGCTTCTTGAAATACTCTGACTTATGCCTGGACCATATATGAGGAACCAAACCTTTTCGTATAAGATTATGAACACAAGGCGAGTAAAATTCAATTGGTAATTCCATTAATTTAAATGAATCTTCCTCAAGTTCTACATCAACTTCAGGACTTGAGGATGATGATCCCAAAAAAAATCTCTTCAGCTTTGCATCCATGGAAGACTTAGGGGCTTCCTTAACTACTAAACCTTTAACTTTTTGAGATGGAAGTGAGATTAGAGCTAAGATTCCCAACTGCTGCCTAATAGTCTTACATAAACCTGATTCAAATACTTTGCTTTGCCTGGAGGCCTGGTCTTCGTCACTGTCTGGATCGAAAGTCACCTCCAATAGAACTCACTGGGCTAGTATACTAATCACATTAGACTAGTCCTCTGAGTCAGATTCTAAGTCTATGTGAATAGTAGGGGTACTCCTATGAACTGGAACATAACCCCTATTGACTGATGGCCAACCAGGGGGTTTTCCACCTCTAGAACTGCCTCTATTTTTTCCTCTGCCTCTGCCTGGTGGAGGTTGAGTCATCCTACCTATATGACCATATGATGGAATGAACTATGATGGAATGTGATATGCGGCTCTATTTCTTCTTCAATTCTCCTTTCTTATGCACTTGGATTTTCATTTTTCTTTTCTTTTTCTTTTGTTCTCTCTCTTTCTTCATTTTCTTTTTCTTTTATGTTTTAGTTTTATCCAAGTTCATGAGGAAGGGTGTTTTGAGGAAGATAGGTCACCTCATAAATCTCAACCTCTAACTAAAATGGCTTTTCATCTCCATTGACACAGTATTCAATCCCATCCTTTCTGAACTTGATGCACTGATGGTGGGAGGATATAATTATCTTATTCTGATGTATCCAAGGCCAATCGAGCAAAGCAGTGAATAAAGTATTTGAATCAATGATGTAAAACTTGGCTTCTCTCTTCCAGTCACCTATCTCTAATGGTAACACTATGGAATCTAAAGCCCACTCACTTTGATCATTGAATCCTATCAACATCATCCGATCTCCCTCGAAAGTGGAATGTCAATCCTCAAATAGGAGTCTTTAACTCATAATGTTCGATGCACCTAGAAGTGAAGAACTGAAAGTTTTTATGTCATTTGTGATATAGAGGGGATGGTTGTGCTCCATGTCCCCAGAAGGTCATCACGTGAAAGTGATCCCACAGGCTTCTTTTGTAATGTGCCTCCTCACCTATAAATAGTTGAGCTAAGCATATCTCGATCAAGGAGAGCCTTGATTATGATTCTCATCTTTGGATAGAGAAGGGCATCATATATGCTTAGCTTAGATGGTAACTTTCTTAGATGAGAGGGACATTGTAGTCCACCTTGGGTTGATCCTCCACATATCAGGGTGGAACATCTGTTCGATCCTCTATACCAATGACTTGTTTCCTCTATCTTGAGGTCTTTGCCCTAGGAGGTAGAACCTTGCCACTATGGAGGTTGACTTGGTGATCTCTTGTGGCAATGGAAGGTTCTACATCAAACTCACCTACTTCTCCCCTTGGGACCCTCAAATGATTCCAAGTCTATCTAGAGAGGCAACTCACAGTATTGAGTAGGAAAGTTCAACTCTGAATCAGAAAGAGGAAGATCAAAATTATTATAGTTATTTTAACTTGAAGAGTTATTTATAAGAATAGAAGTAAACAACCCATCAGAAGTGAAACAAATGCAATTTAAACTAGCTTTATTCTTCAATTTCTTGTATTTGATAGGAGGTACAAAGTAGAAATCAAGTAAAGTAAGTGGGGTAAGGGATTTGATGCCGTTATCCGCCAATATAAGAGTTCTACTAGTAGAAGAAGAAGAACTAGCTGAAGTAGAGGAAGTCACCGATGTGGTAGGCTGGTGGTAGACTGAGTGGTGGTTACCACTTGGGCTATCAGTCACATCTTTGCTTCTTCTTTCTTGAGCTCCCCACCCCAAGTTGGCAAACTTACAAACCTTCCTTGATGTTGGAGGTTTGAGATGACTCAGCGAAGGAAAGTTTCTTGATCTTATGAATGATCTTTTGTAGGTTTTGGATAAAGATATCCCAACCTTCTTTTTGGTTTTGGAAGGATCACAAGTATCCCCAAGGATTATGGGAACGGATGGTTGTTCCACAAGATATTCCTTGGGATAACTATAGCACTAGTCTTGAAGCTATGATCAAGTCAGTCCTTAAATGTGAAGCAATCCTCCAAAACATGACCTAGCCCACGGTGGTAGGGGAAAAAGTTAGAATCATGGCTTTTACCCACTCTCCTAGGCTTGAGTAGTTGAAAATCAGGTATCTTTAAGAGATTCATAAAGATCTTCCTGATTACCTCCCTCTTAAATTAATAAGGTTTATTAAGCTTATCTAAAAGAGTAGGTGGACCATACACTGGCGGGTATGTGCACTCTGATGGTATGGTGAGGAGGTGATGATCGGCATGGAGGCTCGTGGAGGCCGATGAGGCTACCGGTGGTGGTAAAGGAGGTGGAAGGCTGAGGTGGTATCTCATCGATCTCTAGCTAGTTGCTTCCCACCATCCCTTCTCTCAATGTTCCCATCTTCTTCTCAGACCTTTGGCTTTGCTTTGGGGCTCTTGAAAAACTATTTGACCTCTCCTTGTAGACTAGCCTTGTTGATTAGCTTCTCAAAGGTTTTGATGGTGATGCCCTTAAGCATAAGGTGACATGGATATTCTTTAGAAGAATCTCAATGGCATATTCAGGTGATTTCACATTTCATATCAGTTATGCCATAGAAATAACAAGGGACTCACTTAGTGTTTTGTGCTACAGAGATCGTATAACCCTCAACAAACCTCTTGATAAAGAGTTGCTCCAACTCACAAATGTCTTTACTAAACCATTGGGAAGTTCAACCATACGCTATCACTGCTGCTTCTAAGAGGGAATAACAAAGTGTCATTTACGGTGTTGCATAATATAAGTGCAATATGCTCCCTCGATTTTCCACTGCCATCAAAACTCTTGAAGGAAGGTGACACGAAACCCTTGAGATATTGGATTGCATCAAATTCCTCTTAGTAAGGTCTACCCTTTAGAACTGATGATCCTCCCCATACTTGAGCTAATGCTTCCTTCACTCTCATAAATATAATGTCCTTCTCCATATTTTTTCCACTTCCTATACATGCTGTGCTACCTTGCTCGATGGAGGTAAGGCCTTGGCTGGTCCAAGACATGCACTAACTCTAGTTGACTAAACTCTAGTAGGATGAACTCTTGGGGCTTAAGTCTTGTAACATGTTACTTCATCATTCTATCTATTTCTCATCTTTCTTTGTATATCGGAGGTGTTGGGTGATTGGTGTCTTTTTTAACTTCACCTTCCATACTTTGTTGCTCTCGAGGAGGGATCCCCTGGTATCTACCATGCAAACCCCGACTGAGTATCCCAACAAATCATCTTTGTTGGGATCAAAGCTGATCTTCTCCTCATTAGACCAATCATACCCCAGAATTTCTTTCTTTTCTATAAGATAATGTGACACTATGTCCTCCAGAGAATGATCAATCTAAATGGGCACAAATGGTTTTGGCTGAGCAGTGTGATCACTGTCATGTACTGAGAGGCACTGGACCTCCCTTGTTGCTAGAGAATCAATCCTATGAGGATTGTATTCACTAGAAGACACACTCACTATAATTGACTGAAAGGGTGACACTCCTAGGAGGTTCTATCATGGGTGCAACTAGGCATCGCTCCCTTTAAACCTGTCCTCTCGGTGGTGTTGGTGAAGGGATGACCACTATGCTTGTGCCATTCCCTCCGCACCATGGCGGGCAAAGGTCAAGCAAGAGAGCTTGGCCTCCAGTGGGTGTAGATGGAATGGGATCCTTGCCATAGCTAGATCACCAATAGGGTTCTGTTCTCCCTGGATATGGCCTTCATGGCCTTCGATAGGACCTGAGATGCTGCAACGTGAATAGGTGATGGAAAACGGGGAGTAGAGTGGTGTGGTGGAGACACCACCGACTCTCTTGGGACAAGGACTCTCTTCGTATGATGGGTCATTCCTGTAAGAAAAATACTATCTGTGTAATTGACATGGGTAGCACACCGATTAGGGAAATCAATGAGTGCGGAGGCCGCTGACTGCTGACCAAACCTCTGCCTCTCTTGACTAGTAATTTGTACTGAAGTACAGGCCTCTTTGGCCCTTTCATGCCAAAGATGTTTGCCCACGTAGTGGGGGATGACAGATCTCAAATTGAATTGAGCTCCAGACTTAGAACTTCCATAAGCAACTGGCATAGAATTGAGGTGGCATATGGCCTTCTCACGGCTAACTAAGGACTAGTCTTGAACCATGGAGGTGAAGTATGAATCCTCAGCATCCTATCAAATCTAGAGAGGGATGAAAGCAGTTCATGTAACTAATGGGGTGATCAGAGTGGGCACCTCCTCCACAACTAACCGCATAGCGGCCCCATCTCCTACAATATGTGATCTGCTTAATCATGCGGTTTTATTCCTCCTAGTCAGTAGGGTGAGTGGAGTAAGAACTAGACCCAACCTCAAAGGCTTGGGAGGCAATCTCTGGGATGAGAGGAGCCTTACCCTTAGAGGGTGCCAATGAGTGTGCTTGCCACTGGGTCAAGAGGGAAACCATGAGCACTATCAATGTCATTGGTACTAAGACTGCTGGAACTGATGGAACTACCACTGCCTTCCTCTTTAGTGAGGGGATGTCAGAATCTAATGGTAAATCAATCTGAATGACCGGCTTCTGCCCGACCACCATAGTCTTGCTAATAGTTGTTAGGGGAGTGCCCTCATAGGTGATCGTCACCCCTTGAAACCTCTGCTAAAATGGATGAGATGGGTGTGATCAGCTCAGGGAACATTGACTTGATCCAAGGCCAAGTTCATGCCATAGGGGAAAGTAAACACAAACTTCTGCGAAACTGCCATTATAGTCAACTAAAAATTGAAAAAATTGAACTGTAGCTGTAATTGAGACTGATGCTGAGAATTTGCAATATTGGAAACAAGCTTGGATTAGATTTTTATTTTGTTGATTTTTGAATTTGAGTTTTAAAAATTTGAACCCACATCCAATATCTTGGAAGTGTTAAGTCGGGTTCAAATTGATTTAGAGAAGGTTTAGAGATTTGATTGGAAAGAGGAATTTTTGAATATGAATCCAATTTCATTGAATTTGTGTATGTTGAAAATGGGTTCAAATATTTTTAGAAAGATGCTTCCATAGGTTCATGTTTGAAATTAGATTTTGATTTGAGGACCCTTTTCTTTAACAAATTTGGGTATGTTAAAAGTAAGGGTCATTTGGTTTTATTTTGATTTGATATTTTGGAATTTACTCACTTAGCAAATTTGGGTATGCTAAGTGAGGTGTTTGAAAATAATTATTTATTTTTCTTTGTTTGTTTTATCTTGTGAATTATTGTTGATTTTAAAAATTGGAATTCCCACTTAGCAAATTTAGGCATTCTAAGTGAAGAACCCAAGTGTGTTTTGGTTTTTTTTTTTTAAAGAGTTTTGAAAACATGATTCTTGGCAAATTTGGGTATGCTAAGAAAATCCTAAAGTGTTTCATTTGTTTTGGATATTTTGATTTTTGTAAAACTATGATCCTTAGCAAATTTGGGTATGTTAAGAAAATCCTAATGTGTTTCTTTTTTATTTTGATTTATTTTTGAAAAGTAGGATCTTTAGCAAATTTAAGTATGCTAAGGGAATCCTAATGTGTTTCCTTTTGGTTTTTGATTTGTTTTTTGATTGAAAGTGGAGACTTCACTTTAGGATTTGTTTTTTGATTTATTTTTTAGCAAATTTAAGTTGGATCCTAATGTGTTTCTTTTTTATTTTGATTTATTTTTGAAAAGTAGGATCCTTAGCAAATTTAAGTATGCTGAATCTAATGTGTTCCTTTTGGTTTTGATTTGTTTTGATTGAAAGTGGAACTTCACTTTGAAAATATGGTATGCTAAAAATGAAGTTCCACTTAAATGTGAAATGGATATTTAACAAATTTAGGTATGTTAAATGAAATTCAAGATGTGTTTAAAATTTTGTGTTTTGGTATTTTTGAAAATGGAGACTTCACTTTTAGCAAATGGGGTATGCTAAAGAATGAAGTTCAAAAGTGTTTTGAAAATTTTGTAAATGGAAAATTTCACTTAGCAAATTTGAGTATGCTAAATGAATTTCCAAAAGTGTATTTCAAATTTTTGTTTTGGATTTTGAAAAGGGGAGACTTCATTTTAGCAAATGGGGTATGCTACATTGAAGTTCCAAATATGTTTTAAAATTTTTTTTCTAGAATGGATATTTCACTTAGAAAATTTGAGTATGCTAAATGAAATTTTCCAAAGTGTGTTTCAAATTTTATTCTTGGAAAAAGGGAGACTTCATTTTAGCAAATGGGATATGCTGGAATGAAGTTTCAAATGTATTTTAAAATTTTTTTTTGTTGATTTCTAAAAAGGGAGATTTCCATTTAACAAATTTGGGTATGTAAGATGGAAATCAATTATGTTTCATTTTTCCAAAATGTACATTTTGTATGTGATTGTTGCTTTTTGAAAGAGGAAATCCCAATCTAAACATATGTGGAATATGTTAAGTGGGATTTCAAAGTGATGTCATTTTACTTGGAAATGAAGTTTTCATTCAATAAATTTGGGTATATTGAATGGAGGTATTCATATGTGCTTTTGAAAAATTTAGTTTTGTTTGAAAATGAAGCTTCCATTTAATAAGTATAGGTATACTAAATGGCAAGGTTCATGTGTGCTTTCTATTTTTTTTTTTGTTGGAAAATGAGACCTCCACCTAATAAGTGTGTGGGTATATTGAATGGAAAGGTTTCATATGTGTTTTTTGGAAATATGAAAATCCCAACCTAACACATGTGGAATGTATTAGGTGGAAGTTCAAAGTTATGATTTTGCTTGAAGAGGTAATATCCATTCAATACATTTGGATGTATTGAATGGAAAGGTCCATCTTCAAATTTTATGCTTTTGAAAATATGGTTGTTGAAATTTTATTTTTGAAAAATGAGGTCTTCACCAAAATGAATTGAATGAAGAACTCATTTGTATTTTTATAAAATGTAATTATTGGAGTTTTATTTTTTATTTTATTTTTAAAGATGATCTTACATATAACATTCATAAAGATTGTTAGATGAAGATGATTTAGAAAAAAATTTGTGCAAAATATTGTATTATGTGCATTTTTGAAAGAGTGCTTTTTGAAAAGCATGATTTTTTATAAGGATTTATTATCTTTATTATTTTAGAATGAACCTTTCCTTACCATAGAAATGATAAGGTGGAAGTCTTTAAATATTTCCTTTTTATTAGAACTTTTTATTTTTACCCATTGAGGAACCCAACGAGGGTTTTAAGACCAACACGGGGTGAGGTCCTAAAACCTAAAGATGTTGGCTAGCTTAACTTAAGAATGAAATAAGCTATGTGCCAACGGAATGAAAGATAGTCTTGGATTCATATCAAAGTATAAACCCACTATCAATAGTTGGAGACAACAATCATTTATCAAAGATGTAGAGAGGAATTTCTCCCAAGCGGAGTCTCCATAAAAATCTTTGTTGAAATTTTTAATTTCTAAAGAATAAATATACTTCCATCTTCACTCTATGCGGAATAAAATGAAGATTGAAATGTACTTCTTCTTTTTATGCATTTTTGACACCACATAGATCCACAAATGTTCTTATTGAGGGTGATCAGGTACGATATTGAGCAGATGTGTACTATCTCTAAAGATAAAAGTTACCACCCTACAATGGACCTAATCACCTCAACAAGGACTCCTAAGGACAATGAGTCTTCATGTTTACCAAAGATTCATCCACTACTTTACATGGAAAAGCAAAGTAGGGTTTATTTTAAATCGGGTTTGTTAAGTTCCCTACAGGGGCAAGCCCCCATAGTTAATTACATCTTAGGGAATGAGATCCCTTAAGAATACTCTCGATTAAGGTAAATGATCATTGTCTCCAAAGATTTCAATAGGTAGGACTATCAATTGATTAATTTATTTTAGAAGATCAAATGGGATTTCTCAAAGAAAGGGAGTTATTATCGAAGCCAAAGGAAGATAAGTAGGAGATGTTCACGATGCTAGGAAGCCTAACAAGCATCTCAAACTATCTTATGATTGGGCTTTTATTTTAGAAATTTAATAATTCATTTGAATTGACTTTTTATTAGAAGTTTAGGACTTATGATTCCACAACACAAGATTATGGAAATGCCTAGAGGTGAGGATTTATGCTTATGGCCCATAGAAGGGAACCTAACCTAAATCTAGGGAGCTTTGACGAGGGCCGAAAGCATGACCTAAATCTAAGGAGAAAATGGGTAATTGGTTTTCCTCCACAAGAGAGGGCAAACCACTCAACTACTTGGACTTATAACCACTTGGGGGTTGCTGTCAACTAACTCCACCTATAATTTTAAATTCATGTAGGCAAGTCATATGCTTTATGCAAGATAGCAAGGCTATTATTTATTTAGAAAGAGACTAAGTCCTTAAACTCACTCCTTAAAGAGACTAGATCATGGAAGGGCATGCTTCAAATGACCTAAATCCAATGCAAAACATATTACATTTTATTTTCATTTTTGGACAATCATTTGACTTAGGCTTATAGGATTCATATGCCTAATGCATGAGAAATAAGATTATTGGCCAAAATCAGCGAGAAGGGGGGAAGTGTGTTTCCACCATAGCTCTCAAAGGTCAAGCCAAGTCTCTCTGGCAGAGGTGGAAGCCTTCCAATCATGAGTGAAACTAATATGCGTTTGTGCATGATGTTATAAAAGAAACACTCATCTAGCTAAGGGGTTGCTAATTCTTTTATCCTGATTTTTAGCCTAAGCTTTAAATGAGGTTATGAATTCTTTATTTTAGTAGTGAATTGATTAATTTGGTAGAAGATTTATTTTTCGCTAATAGCCTAATCCACATCCAGGTCATACATCAACCTGGAAAGAAATTAGGAAAAGGATGTCATCTTAATGCACAAGCTGAACAAATCATCAATCAATTTATAAAGCTAACGCAAAAGAATAAGAGGCTATTTGTGTGGGCACCACCCAAAATAAATTGGGAAGCTCTACAACCCTTATTACAAATGTACAATTTTAAGGAAGGAATTCATTGTTATGGGGTCTTCAAGCTTTATTTCTTCATTCTTCTTTTCTTCTTTCTTCTTCTTTTCTTCTTTCTTCTTTCTTCTTTGGTTCCTTCTTTTGGATGGTTGGAAGGTGGTTGCTCTAAAGGCATCACATGGTACATAAGATGTAATCTTATGACCAATGCTCATCCTAATCCCTATAACAATCATTCCAAAATCGTAATTGCAAAAACTACATGAAAAGAAAAGTAAATCTAGCTAACACCTATAAAAGCCAAATAAGAATATAGATCTGTGATTAAAGCTTAGGTATAAGCACACCACAACAAAAGCATTTATATTTTTATTCGCACTTAAGCATAATCCCCTACATAAAATAATGATTAGACTAAATCATCCTGTCATTCATTCTACACACATTCACCCTAACATCCAGACTAAAACATATATCACAAAACAAAAGAAAATATCAACCATACACCGCCTTAACCTAAAGCTAGAAGTGGTGACTTAGTCTAAATGTGTGTGCTTTAGAAGCTTTGAGTGGTATGCTTAACTATGGCTTTAGGGTTTGTATTTTCTAAATGTGAAAGTGTCAACTTAGAGGATGGTTTCATTTAAGTTATTTTACTGATTTGGGTAAACCCTAAACTATAAACTAACCTAAACCCTAAACCCTAAACCCTAAAAACCCTAAACCCTAAACCTTAAAGCCTAAACCCTAAACCCTAAACACTAAACCCTAAAAACCTTAAACCTTAAACCTTAAAGCCTAAAGCCTTAACCCTAAACCCTAAACCCTAAACCCTAAACCCTAAAAGCTTGTTATGTTATTTTTGCTGAACTCATGGCCATTAACAAAGCTATTGATATTTGTTTAAGCAAATGCCTTTTTAATATTTGGATTGAAGTTGATGCTCTTCTTTTCGTTGATATGCTAATAAAATGAGAAATGCTAACTTATTTTATCTTCTTAATCACACTAAAAAGCTTCTTTCTCAAGTTTGCTACAAAATTTCTCACATTCTTTGTGAAGGTAATGCTAGTGCTGATTTCCTAGCTAATTTGTGAGGCTAATTAAATGAGCTCACTTTATTTGATAACCATAGCTTACTTAAGCAAAAAACCTAAAACCTAAAATAAAAACCTAAAACCTAAACCAAAAAATTTTAAAAAAAAAACATAAACGTAAACCTAAAAATAAAAAATAAAACCTAAACCTTAAAAATAAAATAAAAATAAAACTAAACTAAAAAATAAACATAAACATAAACCTAAACCTAAAAAAACGAAAATAAAAAACCTAAGCTAAAATAAACAAACCTAAAATAAAACTAAACTAAATAAAAATAAAAATATCCTAAATAAAAATAAAAATAAAATAAACTAAAATAAATAAAGATTAAACTAAAAAGGCATAAACCTACGAGTTTACTTAGTTTAAAAAAAATAAAAAAATAAAAAATAATCTAACCCTAAACTCTAAATGCTAAAACTAACCCTAAACCATCCTACCCTTATACCCTAAACCCTGGACCCTAAACCCTACATTAAACCCTACCCTAAACTGACCCTAAACTCCCTACCCTAAACCCTAAAACCACCCCACCATACCAAAACCTGACCTAAACCCTACCCTAAACCCTAAACCTTACCTAAACCACCCTAAACACCCTAAACCCTAAACTCTGACCCTACCCTAAACCCACGCTTAAAATCCTAAAACCTAAACCTAAATAAAATAAAAAAAATAAAATAAAATAAAACCTAAACTAAACCATAAACCTAAATATAAACCTAAACCTAAATAAAATAAAGTAAAAAATAAAAATGAACAAAAATAAAATAATTAAAAACCTAAATTAAATTAAAAAAAAAATAAAATAAACCTTAGAATATAAAACCTAAGTAAAATAAAAACTAAACGTAAAATAAAAATATAATAAATCTAAAGTAACTTAAAATAAAAAAATAAAAACCTAAACCTAAAAAAATAAACCTAATAATAAAACCTAAAAATAAATAAAAAATAAAACCTAAACCCTAACCTAAAAAAAAACCTAAACCCTAAACCTAATAAACCTAAACCCTAAGAATGGGCGAACCTTGATGGTGAACATAGTCAAGTAGGCTCGGTCCCAGATCCGATGGAGGTGGAGATGGTTATCACAGTGGTAGTGGGGGATCTTGAGGTGCTCATGGATATTGAGGTGATGGTCGGAGCAGTGGTGGTTATGTAGGTGAAAGGAGCGACAAAGGTTACAGCCGTGGTTGTTTTGATGGGAACTGGAGAAACTGAAGAACTAATGATCCGATCTGTTGCTTATAGAACTATGTCTTTACAGTAAAGATGGTTCTAGTTATCTAGGGTTTTTGATTTGCTCTATGCATGCTTATTTTTTATCTATGTCGTCGCTTATGTCATAGAAAACTTAGTGTGTTACTTGGTTGATGAAATCGAAAAGAAGAAATGTTGAATCTTAATTTGTTCTCTGTTATAATAAAAAAACCAAAAACCCTGAACCCCAAAATAAAACCTAAATCCTAGACCTAAAACCTATACCCTAAACCCTTAACCCTAAAAACCCTAAACCCATAACCCTAAACCCTAAACCTTTAAACCCTAAACCCTAAACCTAAAACCCTAAACCTAAACCTAAACCCTAAACCCTAAACCATAAACCATAAACCCCAAAAAACCCTAAACATGGCGTAACTAACCCTGTAAAAGCTAAAACATAAACCTAAACTAAATAAAAGTTTAAAATAAAATAAATAAAAAACTTGAACCAAAATAAAATAAAAACCTAAACTAAAACTTAAACCTAAACTGACACCTAAAAACAAAATAAAATAAAAAATAAAAACTAAACTAAAATAAAATAAATAAAAACCTAAACAAAAGTAAAAAAAAAAACCGAAACAAAATATAAACAAAACCTAAAATAAAAATAAAATAAACTTAAAATAAAATAAATAAAAACTAATTAAAAACCTTAACCTAAAAAATAAACATAAAACTAAAACCTAAAAATAAATAAAAAAATAAAACCCAAACCCTAAACTAAAATAAAACCTTAACCTAAAATAGAAATAAAAATAAACATAAACCTAAACTAAAATAAACTAAACTAAAATAAATAAAACCAAAACCTAAACCTAAAATAAGCTAAACCTAAACCCTAAATAAAATTAAATAAACCTATACCTAAACTAAATAATAAAACCTAAGAATAATCCTAAAATAAAAACCTAAAACCAATACCTAAAGAAATAAAATAAAAACCTAACCCTAAAAATACAAAATAAAACTTAAATCTAAAAAATTAAATAAAAATAAAATTAAACTAAAACATAAACCTAAACCTAAGAAATAAACTAAAATAAAATAAATAAAATAAATAAACCAAATAAATAAAATAAAACATAAACCTAAATAAAATAAAAAACTAAAATAAACTGATAAATAAAAATAAACTAAATAACCTAAACTGGTTTGTTTTTTTTTTATAAAAAAACTAAACCCTACCCAAACCCTAAACCCTAAATCCCAAAATACATCACTTACTACCTACCCTAAACCCTCAATCATAATTTCCAACCCACTAAACCCTCCCTAAACCAAACTCTCCCTAAAAACCCTAAAACCTAAACATCCTAAAACTAAACCCCACTCTAAACCCATGAACTATAAACCCTAAAAATCCTAAACCCTAAAGCCTAAACACTAAACCCTAAACCTAAAACCCTAAACCCTAAACACAAAACACTAAACCCTAAAAATATAAAAACCTAAACCTAAACTAAATAAAACCTAAAAATAAAATAAATAAAAAACCAAAATCTAAATAAAATAAAAACCTAAACCTAAACCTCAAAATAAAATAAAATAAAAAATAAAAATAAAATAAAATAAAATAAAGAAAAACCTATGAACTAAAAGTAAAATAAACTTAAGAATAAAACCAATAAAATAAGAACAAATCATAAAATAAAATGAAAAAAACCAAAAATACAAAAAAATAAAAACTAAATAACAACCCAAACCTAAAAAATAAACCTAAAATAAAACCAAAAAATAAATAAAAAATAAAACCTGAACCCTAACCTTAAAAAAAAACCTAAACCATAAATAAAAATAAAATAATTAAAATAAACATAAACCTAAACCTAAACTAAAATAAACTAAGCTAAAATAAATAAAACCTAAACCTAAACCTAAAATAAATGAAATATAAACCAAAACCTATACTAAATAAAATAAAATAAACTAAAAAGAAAACCTACAAAATAAACCAAAAACCTAAACCTAAAAAATAAAATAAAAACCTAAACCTAAAGCTAAAAATAAAAATAAAAAGTAAAACCTAAACCTAAGAAATAAAATAAAATAAAAACTCAACTAAAAAATAAACATAAACTTAAACCTAAACCAAAATAATAAACTAAAATAAAAAACCTAAACTAAAATAAATAACCCTAAAAGAAATAAACCAAACTAAATGAAAATAAAAAATAAATTAAATTAAAATAAATAAAAATTAAACTAAATATACTAAATAAGCCTAAACCTACCGGTTTACTTAATTTAAAAAAAATACCCAAAACCTTAAATCGTAAACCCTAAACCCAAAAAAACCTTAAACCATAAACCCTAAACCCTAAACCTTAAACCCTAATCCTAAACCCTAAACCTTAAAAGCATAAACCCTAAAACCCTAAACCTTAAACCCTTACCCGTACACCCTAAACCCTAACCAAAAACCCTAAACCTTAAACCCTAAAACCCTAAACCCTATTCCCTAAAAATCATAAACTCTAAAACCTAAACTTAAACCTAAAAAATAAACTAAAATAAAAAATTTAAACTAAAATAAATAAACTAAACTAAAAAAAATAAAAATAAACCTAGATAAAAATAAAAAATAAAATAAACTGAAATAAATAAAAATAAACTAAAAAAAACTAAATAAACCTAAACATACTAGTTTAATAAATTTTTAAAAAAAATTGTAAACCCTAAACCCTAAACCCTAAACCCTAAACCATAAATCCTAAACCCTAAACCCTAAACCCTAAATCTTAAATCCTAAATCCTAAACCTTAAAACTAACCCTAAACCCTAAACTCTAACCCTAACTCGAAACCCTAAACCCTAAACACTAAACCCTAAAAACCATAAACCCTAATGCCTAAAGCCTAAACTAACCCTAAACCCTAAGCTAACTTTAAACCCTCAAAACCCTAAACCCTAAAGCCTAAACACTAAGACCAACCTCAACCTAATCCTAAAAAACCTAAAGTAAATAGAAACTCTAAACATTAAACCCTTATCCCTAAACTCCTAAACCTAAACTCCTAAACTCTAACCCTAATCTCAAACCCTAAACTCTAAACCTAAATTAACTAAATTAAATAAAAACCTAAACCTAAAGAATGTAAAACTGACGCACCCTAAACCCTAAATTTAATCTAAATTAAAAAAACAAAAAATCCTAAACCCTAAACTAAAACCTGAACCCTACACCTAAAACCTAATCCCTGAACCCTAAACCCTAAACCCTAAACCCTAAACCTTAAAAACCTTAAACTCTAAACCCCAAACCCTAAAACCTAAAACCTAAAACCCTAAACCCTAAAACCTAAAACCTAAACCCTAAACCATAAACCCTAAATCATAAACCTTAAAAAGTAAAAAATGTTAAGCTAAACTAAATAAAACTTAAAATAAAATAAATAAATAAACTTAAACCCTAAAATAAATAGAACTATACCTAAAATAAAAATAAAATAAACCTAAACCTAAACTTAAATCCTAAATAAAATTAAATAAACTAAAAATAACCTAAACCTAAATTAAAAAATAAAACCTAAAAATGAACCTAAAAGAAAAACCTAAAACCTAAACCTAAAAAATAAAATAAAAACCTAAACCTAACCTAAAAATAAAAATTAAAACCTAAACCTAAAAAATAAAATAAAAATTAAACTCAACTAAAAAATAAACATAAACCTAAATCTTAACCTATAAAATAAACTAAAACAAAAAACATAAACTAAAAAAATAAAAATAAAAAATAAACCTAAAAATAAATAAAAAATAATACTAAACCCTAAACTAAAAGAAAAAATAAACCTGAACTTGAAATAAAAAAAAATAAAATAAAATAAAATAAATAAAACCTAAACCCTAAACTAAATAAAATAAAATAAACTAAAATAAACCTAACCTAAATTAAAAACTAAAACTTAAAAATAAAGCTAAAATAAAAACCAAAAACCTAAACCTAAAAAATAAAATAAAAACCTAAACCTAAACCAAAAAATAAAAATTAAAACCTAAGCCTAAAGAATAAAATAAAAATAAAAATCATCTAAAAGATAAACATAAACCTAAACATAAACCTAAAAATTAACTAAAACAAAAACCTAAACTAAAATAAATAAACTAAACTAAATAAAAATATAAACAAACCTAAATAAAAATTAAAATAAAATAAACTAAAATAAATAAAAAATAAATTAAAAAATCTAAATAAACATAAACCTACTGGTTCGCTTAATTTAAAAAAAAAATCGTAAACCCTAAACCCTAAACCCTAAATCCTAAACCCTAAACCCTAAACCATAAACCTTAAAAATCCCTAAACCCTAAACCCCAAAACCCTAAATCCTAAATGCTAAACTAACCCAAAGCCCTAAAGACTAAAAACCCTAAACCCTAAACCCTAAACCCTAAACCCTAAACCCTAAACTATCCCTAAACCCTAAGCTAACCCTAAACCCTAAACCCTTAAAACCTTAAACCCTAAAGCCTAAACACTAAGCCCTAAACCCTAAACCCTAAACCCTAACCATAAAACCCTAAACTCTTAAACCTTAAACCCTAAACCTAAACCCTAAACCTTAAAAGCATAAACCCTAAAACCCTAAATCATAAACCCTAAACCTTAAACCCTAGCCCTAAACCCTAAACCGTAAACCTAAACCTAAAGTAACTAAATAAATTAAACAATAAACTTAAACCCTAAGAATGGAAACTGATGCTAGGGAACATCACCGGCCAATAGCTCGGGCCTTGATCTAGGGTGAGGTGAAGGAGGAGGCTAGCTATCAGAAGTGCCGGTGTGGATATGGAGGTGCATATGGAGGTGGTGGTTGGAGTAGTGTTGGTAATGGAGGTGGGAGGAGCGACGGAGGTTACAGCCGTGGTGGTGGCAGAGAGAGAGATCGGGGATATGATCATGCTACTCGAGAGGCCGAGGTGGTTATGATGGAAACTAGAGAAGCTAAAGAATGATCGATCTAATTTGTTTCTTATGGAACTTGTCTTTAAAGTGACATTAATTATCTAGGGTTTTGACTTGCTTCCATGCTCATTTTATCTATGTCATCAGATCTTAGAAACTTGGTATTTTACTTGATTGATGAAATGAAAAAGAAGAAATGTTTAATCTGAATTTGTTCTATCTTAAAAAAAACCATAAACCATAAACCCTAAACTAAAACCTAAACCCTAAATCTAACACTTAAACCCTAAACCCTAAAAACCCTAAACCCTATACCCTAAACCCTAAAATGCTAAACCCTAAACCTTAAACCATAAAACCTAAAATCTAAACTCTAAACTCTAAACCTTAAACCCTAATCCCTAAACCCTAAACCCTAAACCCTTAAACCCTAAACCCTAAACCCTAAACCCTAAACCCTAAACCCTAAACCCTAAAAAATAAAACCCTAAACCCTAAACCCTAAAAATAAAACCCTAAACCCTATACCCTAAAACCTAAAACCCTAAACCCTAAACTTTAAACCCTAAACCCTAAATGCTAAACTAATCCTAAACCCTAAACCCTAAACTAACCCAAAACCCTAAGAATGGCGTAACTTGACAGAAAGGTGAATATCACCAGGCTCGCCTAGATCCATGGAGATGATGGCAAAGGCAAAATTATCACAACCAGGTGGGGATCTAGAAGTGCTGGTCAATAAGAGGTGGTGGTCAGAGTAGTGGTGCTTATGGATGTGGGAGGAGCAATGGAGGTTACAACCGTGGTGGTGGAAGAGGGAGAGATCGTGAATATGATGGCAGACCCCGCTACTCGAGTGGTCGAGGTGTCTCTGATGCAAATAGGAGAAACTGAAGAATGAGGGATTCAATCTGCTGCTTATGGAACTATGTTTTTATAGTAGAGACAGTTCTACTGATCTAGGGTTTTTGATTTGCTCTATGGGTGTTACTTGGTTCATGAAATCAAAAATAAACCTTAAACCCTAAATCCTAAACTCTAAACCCCAAACCCTAAACCCTAAACCCTAAACTAAAACTTAAACCCTTGACCTAAAACCTAAACCCTAATTCTAAACCCTAAACCCCAAACCCTAAACCCTAAACCTAAACCCCAAACCGTAAAAAGCTAAAAACCTAAACCTAAACTAAATAAAACAAAAAAATAAATTAAATAAAAATCCTAAACCAAAAATAAATAAATAAAAAAATAAAAAATATAAAAATATAAAATAAAACCTAAACCTAAACCTAAACCTTAAAAGAAAATATAAATAAAAAATAATAATTAAACTAAAATAAAATAAATAAAAATCTAAACTAAACTAAAAAATAAAAAAACCTAAATAAAATAAAAACTAAACCTAAAATAAAAATAAAATAAACCTAAAATAAAATAGAATAAAAACTAAATAAAAATCTAAACCTAAAATATAAACCTAAAAAATAAAATCGAGCAATAAATAAAATAAAACCTAAACCAAAAAAAAAAAAAAAAAATAAAAAAATAAAATAAACCTAACTAACCCTAAACTAAAATAAATAAATCCTAAACTTAAACCTAAAATAAACTATACCTAAACTTAAACCTAAACTAAATAAAATAATATAAATTAAAAATAAACCTAAACCTAAACTAAAAAATAAAACCTAAAAAAAAACTTTAAACCTAAACCTAAAAAATAAAATAAAAACCTAAACCTAAACCTAAAAAAAAAAAATAAAACCTAACCCTAAAAATATAATAAAAATAAAACGAACTAAAAATAAACTAAAAATAAAAAACATAAATAAATAAACCTAAAATAAATAAACAAAATAAATAAATAAAATAAAAGTAAACCCAAATAAAAATAAAATAAATATAAATAAATAAAAAAATAAACTAAATAAACCTAAACCAAACTTAATAGTTTAATTTTGTTTAAAAGAAAACCCTAAACCATAACCCTAAAACCCTAAACCATAAACTCTAAACCCTAAACCCTAAATCCTAAACCCTAAAACCCTAAACCCTAAACACTAAACCCTAAAATCATAAACCCTAAACCTTGAACCCTAAAACTTACAACCCTAAACCCTAAACCCCAAACCCTAAACCCTATGAATGGGTAGAACCTTGACAGTAGGAACATCACCATCAACTAGGCTCAATATAGATCTTATAGCGGAGGCAAAGGTGGAGGCGGCGGTTATCGTAATGGTGGTGGGGGATCTTGAGGTACTGGTGGATATGGAAGTGGTGGTCAAAGGAGGCTGAGGGATGGAGGATGCTACAAACATGGAGGTGGCGAGGGAAAGATCAGGGATACATGGCGATCTGCACCGAGGCTAGGTGGTTCTGATGGGAACTTGACAAACAAAAGAATGACCGATCCGATCTGCTGCTTATGGAACTATGCCTTTACAGTAGAGACGGTTCTACTTATCTGGGGTTTTTGATTTACTCTATGGGTGCTCATTTTAGATCTATGTCATCGCCAGGTCCTAGAACTTGGGGTGCTACTTAGTTTGATGAAATTATGAAGAAATGAATATTAATTCTCTATTAAAAAAACCTTAAACCCTAAACTAAAACTTAAACCCTAAACCTAAAATCTAAACCCTATACCGTAAACCCTAAACCCTAAACCCTAATCCCTAAAACTTAAATCCTAAATGCTAAACTAACCCTAAACCCTAAACCCTAAAAAGCTAAAAACCTAAACCTAAACTAAATAAAACCTAAGAATAAAATAAATAAAAAATTTTAAACCCTAAAACCCTAAATCCTAAAGCCTAAACCCTAAACTAACCCAAAACTCTAAAGCCTAAATCCTAAACTCTAAACTAACCCTAAAAACCACAAACCCTAAAAACCCTAAATCCTAAAGCTTAAACACTAAAACCTAAACCCTAAACCCTAACTCTAAAAACCTAAAAGCATAAACCCTAAAACTCTAAACCTTAAACCCTTATCCCTAAACCTTAAACCCAAAATTGAAAACCCTAACCCTAAACTGTAAACCATAAACCTAAACTTAAATTAACTAAATAAATTAAAAAATAAACCTAAACCCTAAGAATGGGCAAAAATGGTAGGAACATCACTGCCAACTGGGCCAGACCTTGTGGTGGAAGCAAGCTGAGGGTCGCTATCGCAGCTGGGGATTTAGAGGTGCTGGATTTAGAGGTGGTGGTCATAGAAGGGTGCTTATGCAAAGGTGAGGAGCTAATGGAGGTTACTGGTGGGGAGGACAAGATATAAGGATGGTGGATCCCCACCACCCACAATAAACCTAAACCTAAACCTAAACCCTAAATAAAATTAAATAAACTAAAAATAAACCTAAACCTAAACTAAATAATAAAACCAAAAAATAATCCTAAAATAAAAACTTAAAACCTATACCTAAAAAATAAAATAAAAAACCTTAACCTAAACCTAAAAAAAATAAAAAAATAAAACTAAAAAATAAAAAAAATAAAATAAAAAAAACTAAAAATAAACCTAAAATATAAACCAAAATAAACCAAAAAAAATAAACCTAAAAAAAAAAATAAATAAAAAAAATAAATAAAATAAACCTAAATAAAATAAAATAAAATAAATAAACCCTAAATAAACCCTAAAATCAAACTCATTAAACCTAAACCTAAACCCTAAATCCCTAACCTAATCCTAAACTAAACCCTAAAATCTAAACCCTAAAAATCCTAAACTCCTAAACTAACCTAAAACCCTAACCCTAAATCAGCTATCCCTAAACCTTAAAACCCTAAACCCTAAAGCCTAAAACTAAACCATAAACCTTAAACCTAAACCTAAACTAAACTCTAAAACCCTAAACCCTAAAACCTAAAACCCTAAAACCCTATAAACCATAAACACTAAACCTTAAAAAAACCTAAAAACCTAAACCTAAATTAAATAAAAATTAAAAATAAAATAAAAAATCTAAACCTAAATAAAATAAAATAATAAAATAAAATAAAAATCTAAACTAAAACCTATGCCTAAACCTAAAAATAAAATAAAATAAAATAAAAAATAAAAGTAAACTAAAATAAAATAAATCAAAACCTAAATGACACTAAAAAATAAAATAAACTTAAGAATAAAAAACCTTAATAAAATAAAAACTAAACGTAAAAAAAATAAAATAAAAACTAAATAATAAACCTAAAAATAAATAAAAAATAAAACTTAAACCCTAACCTAAGAAAAAAACCTAAACCTACAATAAAAATAAAATAAATAAAACAAAATACACCTAAACCTAAACTAAAATAAACTAAACTAAAATAAATAAATCATAAACCTAAACCTAAACTAAATAAAGTAAAATAAACTAAAAAATAAAGCCTAAAAAGAAACCAAAAATAAAAACCTAAGTCCTAAACCTAAAAAAATAAAATAGAAACCTAAACCTAAACATAAAAATAAAAAGTAAAAGCTAAACCTAAAAAATAAAATAAAAATAAAAGTTAACTGAAAAATGAACCTAAACCTAAATAATAAACTAAAATAAAAAACCTAAACTAGAATAAATAAACCTAAAATAAATAAACCAAACTAAATAAAAAAATTAAAGCTGAATAAATATTAAAAATAAAATAAACTAAAATAAATAAAAATGAACTAAATAAACCTAAACCTGCCGATTTACTTAATTTTAAAAAAAAAACCGTAAACCCATTATCCTAAACCCTAAACCCAAAAACAAACCCTAAACCCTAACCCTTAAACCTACAACCTTAAACCCTATACCCTAATCGCAAACCCTAAGCCCTAAAAGCATAAACCCTAAAACCCTAAACGTTAACCCCTACACCCTAAACCCTAAAGTCTAAACCCTAAATCCTAACCCTAAACCCCAAATCATGAACATAAACTTAAACTAACTAAATAAATTAAAAAATAAATCTACACTATAAAATTGAATAAACCTAAACCTAAATCTAAATCCTAAGAATAAGCAGAACCTTATCGGGAGGAACATCATAGTCAACCGTGCCGCTTAGATCTAGTGGTGGAGGCAAGGAGGCTATCACAAGGGTGGAGGGGATCTAGAGGTGTTGGTGGATATGGAGGTGGTGGTGGAGCAAGGGGAGGTGGGAGGAGTGGAGCTTATAGCCATTATGGTGGCGAGGGAGAGATCGGGATATGGATGGTGGTTCCATTCAGAGGCGTGGGTGGTTATAATGGGAACCTGAGAATCAAGAACCATCAACTGATCTACGCTATGGAACTGTCTTCATAGTAGACACGATTCTAGTTATCTAGAGTTTTTGATTTGCTCGATGTGTGCTCATTTTTTATCTATGTCATCACTTGTGTATTAGAAAACTTGTTGGGTTACTTGGCTGATCAAATCAAAAAGAAGAAATGTTGAATCTAAATTTATTCTCTATTAAAAAAAATAAAAAACCCTAAACCCTAAACTAAAACCTGAACCCTATACCTAAAACCTAAACCCTAAACCCTAAACCTTTAAAACCCTAAAACCTAAATCCTAAACCCTAAACCCTAAACCCTAAACCCTAAACCGTAAACCCTAAAAAGAAAAAAAAATATAAACCTAAACTAATTAAAACCTAAATTAAAATAAATAAATAAAACTTAAACACTAAAATAAAAAAAGACCTCAACCTAAAATAAAACTAAAATAAACTGAAGCCTAAACTAAAATAAACTAAACTAAAATAAATAAAATGTAAACCTAAACCTAAAATAAATTGAACCTAAACCTAAACCTAAACCGTAAATAAAATTAAATAAAAGAAAAATAAATCTAAACCTAAATGAAAAAATAAAACCTAAAAATAAACCTAAAAGAAAAACTTAAAACCTAAACCTAAAAAAATAAAATAAAAACCTAAACCTAACCAGAAAATTAAAATTAAAACATAAACCTAAACCCTAAAACCAAAATAAAACTGAACTAAAAAATAAATATAATCCTAAACCTTAACCTAAAAAAATAAACTAAAATAAAAATCCTAAACTAAAATAAATAAACCTAAAAAAATAAACCTAAAAATAAAACTTAAAAATAAATATAAAAATAAAACTAAACCCTAAACTAAAAAAACCTAAAATAGAAGTAAACAAAATAAAATAAACTTAAACCTAAATTAAAATTAATAAAACTTAAACCTAAACCATAAACTAAATAAAATAAAATAAACTAAAAATAAACCTAAACCTAAACTAAAAAATAAAATCTAAAAATAAAGCTCAAATAAAAACCTAAAACCTAAACCTTAAAAAATGAAATAAAAACCTAAACCTAAAGCCTAAAAGATAAAATAAAAATAAAACTCAACTAAAAAATAAACATAAACCTAATCATAAACTTAAAAAATCAACTAAAACAAAAACCCTAAACTAAAATAAATAAACTAAACTAAATAAAAAATAAAACAAACCTAAATAAAAAATAAAATAAAATAAACTAAAATAAATAAAAAAATAAACTAAAATATCTAAATAAACCTAAACTTATTGGTTTACTTAATTTAAAAAAAAATTGTAAACCCTAAACCCTAAACCCTAAACCTACAACCCTAAATCTACAACCTTAAACCCTAAACCTTAAACCATAAACCCTAAAAATCCATAAACCCTAAACCCTAAACCCTAAACTAACCCTAAGCCCTAAACCCTAAACCCTAAATCTTAACCCTAACCTTAAACCCTAAACCCTAAACCCTAACCCTAAAACCCTAAACCATAAATGCTAAACTAACTCAAAATGCTAAGCCCTAAACACTAAAAACCATAAACTCTAAAGCCTAAAGCCTAAACCCTAAACCCTAAACTAACCCTAAACCCTAAGCTAACCCTAAACCCTAAACCCTCAAAACCCTAAACCCTTAAACATAAAGACTAAACTGTAAACCCTAAACCTTAAAATAATAAACCTTAAACCCTAACCCTAAACCTTAAACCCTAAAAGCATAAACCCTAAAAGCCTAAACCAAAACCCTAAATCCTAAACCCTAAACCCTAAACCCCAGTCCTAAACCCTAAACCCCAAACCCTAAAGCTAAACCTAAAGTAACTAAATAAATATAAAAATAAACCTAAACCCTAAGAATGGGCAGAACCTTGACACTAGAAACATCACCGTCAACAAGGCTCAGTCTAGATCTTGTGGTGGAGACGAAGGCGGAGGCGGCAGTTATCACCGTGGTTGTGGGGAATATGGAGGTGGTGGTTGGAGTAGTGTTGGTAATAAAGGCGGGAGGACCGATGGAGGTTACAGCCGTGGTGGTGGCAGAGGGAGAGATTGGGGGTATGATGGTCGATCACGCTACTCGAGAGGCCGAGGTAGTTTTGATGGGAACTAGAGAAATTGAAGAACTACCGATCCAATCTGCTACTAATGGAACAGTGTCTTTACAGTATACACGATTCTAATTATCTAGGGTTTTTGATATGCTCTATGCGTGCTCATTTTTTATCTATGTCATCGCTTATGTCTTAGAAAACTTGGTGGGTTACTTGGTTGATGAAATCAAAAAGAAGAAATGTTTCTCTTTTAAAAAAAACCAAAAACCCTAAACCCTAAACTAAAACCTGGACCCCAAACCTAAAACTTAAACCCTAAACCCAAAACCCTAACATCCTAATCCCTAAACCCTAAAACTCAAAACCTAAACCCTAAACCCTAAACCCTAAACCCTAAACCCCAAACCCTAAACCCTAAACCCTAAACCTTCAACTAACCCTAAACCCTAAACCCTAAAAAGCTAAAAACCTAAACTTAAACTAAATAAAACCTAAAAATAAAATAAATACAAAACCTAAACAAAAATAAAATAAAATAAAACCAAAACTAAAACCCAAATCTAAACTTAAACCTAAACATAAAGCTAAATAAAAAATAAAATAAAATAAAATAAAAACTAAACTAAAATAAAATAATTAAAAACCTAAACTAAACTAAAATATAAAAAACCTAAATAGAATAAAAACTAAACCTAAAATAAAAATAAAATAAAGAAAAAATAAAATAAAATAAAACAAAATAAAAACCTAAACCTAAAAAATAAGCCTAAAAATAAAACTTAAAAAAATTTAAAAATAAAACCTAAACCCCAAACTAAAAAAAACCCTAAACCTAAACCTAAACCAAAATAAACTAAACTAAAATAAATAAAGCCTAAAATTAAACCTAAAATAAAATAAACCTAAACCTAGCACTACATAATAAACAAAATTAAATAAAATAAAAATAAATCTAAACTAAAACTAAAAAATAAAACTTAAAATAAAAACATAAAACCTGAACCTAAAAAAATAAAATAAAAGCCAAAACCTAAACCTAAGAATAAAACATAAAACCAAAACCTAAAAAATAAAATAAAAAAGAACTAAACAAAAAAATAAACCTATACCTAAACCAAAACCTAAAAATTTAACTAAAATAAAAATTCTAAACTAAAATAAATAAACTAAAGTAAATAAAAATAAAAATAAACTTAAATAAAAAAATAAACTAGATAAACCTAAACTTATGAGTTTACTTAATTTAAGAAAAATAAAAAAATTAAAAAAAACCTAACCCTAAAGTCTGAACCCTGAAACTAACCCTAAACCCTAAACCCTAAACTAACCCTAAACCCTAAACCCTAAACCCTAAAACCTTAAACCCTAAACCCTAAACCCTAAAACCCTAAACTTTAAAACCTAAAACCCTAAACCCTAAACACTAAACCCCAAACCCTAAACCCCAAACCCTAAACCCTAAACCCTAAACCATAAAAAGCTAAAAACCTAAACCTAAATTAAATAAAACCTAAAAATAAAATTAAAAAAAAACCAAAACCTAAATAAGATAATAAAATAAAATAAAATAATAACCTAGACTAAAACCTAAACCTAAGTCTAAACCTCAACCTAAATGTAAAAATAAAATTAAAAAAATTAAAGCTAAACTAAAATAAAATAAATAAAACCTAAACTAAACTAAAAAATAAAATAAACCAAAAAAATAAAAATCAAAATAAAATTAAAAATAAACATAAAATAAAAATAAAATAAACCTAAAATAAAATAAAATAAAAACCTAAACCTAAAAAATAAACCTAAATAAAACCTAAAAATAAATAAAAAATAGAACCTAAACCCTAAGCAAAAAATGCCTAAACCTAAAATAGAAAAAATATATTCTTAAACCTAAACTAAAATAAACTAAACTAGAATAAATAAAACCTAAACCTAAACCTAAAATAAACTAAACCTAAACCCTAAACTTAATAGAATAAAATAAACTAAAAATAAACCTAAACCTAAACTAAAAAATAAAACCTGAAAATAAACCTAAAATATAAACCTAAAACCTAAACCTAAAAAAATAAGTTAAAAGCCTAAACTTAAACCTAAAAATAAAACCTAAACCTAAAAAATAAACTAAAATAAAAAATCTAAACTAAAATAAATAAACTTAAAATTAATAAACTAAACTAAATAAAAATAAAAAAATAAACTTAAATAAAAAATAAAAATAAAATAAATTATAATAAATAAAAAATAAACTAAATAAACCTAACCTATTAGTTTACTTAATTTAAAAAAAATACTCCTAAACCCTAAACCCTAAATCCTAATCCCTAAATCCAAAACCCAAAACCCTAAACCCTAAACTGACAACCCTAAACCTACAACCCTAATCTCAACCTAAACTCTAAACCCTAAACCCTAAAACCATAAACCCTAAATACTAAACACTAAACCTAACCTAACTCTAAACTTAAACCCTAAACCCTAAAACATAAATCCTAAAACTCTAAACCCTACACCCTAAACTAACCCTAAACCCTAAACCCTAAACCCTAAACCTTAAACCCTAAACTAACCCTAAACCCTAAGCAAACCTTAAACTTTAAACCCTAAACCCAAAACCCTAAACCCTCAAAACCCTATACTGTAAAGCCTAAACATTAAACCGTAAAGCCTAAACCCTAAACCCTAATCCTAAAGCATAAACCCTAAAACCCTAAACCCTAAAAACCTAAAAACCTAAACCTAAACTAAATAAAACTTAATAATAAAATAAATAAATAAACTAAATATAAATAAAATAATAAAATAAAATAAAATAAAAACCTAAACTAAAACCTAAACCTAAACATAAAAAATAAAATAAAATAAAAATAAAAATAAACTAAACTTAAATAAAATAAATAAAAACCTAAACTAAACTAAAAATAAAATAAACCTAAGAATAAAAAACATAAATAAAAAAAATAAATGTAAAATAAGAATAAAATAAACCTAAAATAAAATAAAATAAAATAAAAACTAAACAAAAACCTAAACCATAAAAATAAACTTAAAAATAATACCTAAAAATAAATAAAAAATAAAATCTAAACCCTAAACTATAAAAAACCTAAACTTAAAAGAAAAATGAAATAAACCTAAACCTAAACTAAAATAAATAAACCTAAACCTAAGCTAAATAAAATAAAATACAATAAAAATAAATATAAACCTAAACTAAAAAATATAACCTAAAAATAAACATAAAATAAAAGCCTAAAACCTATACGTAAAAAAATAAAATAAAAACCTAAACCTAAACCTAAAAATAAAAAATAAAACCTAAACCTAAATAATAAAATAAAAATAAAACTCAACTAAAAAATAAACTTGAACCTAAAAAATATACTAAAATAAAAAACCTAAAGTAAAATAAATAAACCTAAAATAAATAAACTAAACTAAATAAAAAATAAACCTAAATAAAAATAAAAAATTAAATAAACTCAAATAAATAAATAAATAATCTAAACAAACCAAATAAACCTAAACCGACTAGTTTACTTTTTTTTTAAAAAAAACTAAACCCTAAACCCTAAAACTAACCTTAAACCCTAAACCTTAAACCTACAACCTTAAACCTAAAACCCTAAACCCTAAACCCTGAACCTTAAACTCCTAAACCCTAAACCCTAAACCCTAAATTTAAACCCTAAAACCTAAACCCTAAACCCTAAACCCTAAACCCTAAACCCTAAACCCTAAACCCTAAACTATAAACCCTAAACCCTAAACCATAAAACCTTAAACCCTAAACCCTGAAACCTAAAACCCTAATCCCTAAACCTTAAACCCTAAACAAACGCTAAATGCTAAACTAACTTTAAACCCTAAACTAATCCTAAACCCTAAGAATGGGCAGAACCTTAATGGCGGAACATCACCGTCAACTAGACTCGGTCTATATCTAGTAATGGAGACGCATGACTGGCAATCTGCTATCGAAGTGGTGATGGGGATCCAAAGTGCCTGGATGTGAAGGTGGTGGTTATGGAGGTGGGAGGAGCAACAGAGGTTACAACCATGGTGGTGGCAGAGGGAGAGATCATGGATATGATGGCGGACCCCGCTACTCGAGAGGTGGGGGTGGTTCTGATGGGAACAGAGAAATCAAGAACCATCCGACCGCTTATGGAACGATGTCTTTATAGAGATGGTTCTACTTATCTAGGTTTTGATTTGTTTCATGGGTGCTCATTTTCATCTATGTCGCTGTCATCAGAAAACTTGGGGTGATACTTGAATCATGAAATTAAAAGGAAACCTTAAACCCTAAATCCTAAACCTTAAACCCCAAACCCTAAACCCTAAATTAAAACTTAAACCCTAAACCTAAAACCTAAACCCTAAACCCTAAACCCTAAACCCCGAACCCTAAACCCTAAACCCTAAACCATAAAACCTAAAAAGCTAAAAACCTAAACCTAAACTAAATAAAACCAAAAAATAAAATAAATAAAAGACCTAAACCAAAATAAAATAAATAAAATAAAATAAAATAATAACATAAACTAAAACTTAAACCTAAACTTAAACTTAAACCTAAAAAAAATATAAATAAAAAATAAAAACTAAAGTAAAATTTAAAAATAAAAACCTAAACTAAACTAAAAAATAAAAAACCTAAATAAAATAAAAACTAAACCTAAAATAAAAATAAAATAAACTTAAAATAAAATAAAATAAAAACTAAATAAAAATCTAAACCTAAAACTAAAATCAATAATGAATAAAAAATAAACCTTAAACCCTAAACTAAAAAAAAATCCTAAACCTAAAATATAAATAAAATAAAATAAACCTAAACATAAACTTAAACTAAAATAAATAAATAAATTCTAAACCTAAACCTGAAATAAACTAAACCTAAACCTAAACCTAAACCTAAACTAAATAAAATAAAAAAAATTAAAAATAAACCTAAACCTAAACAAAAAAATAAAACCTAAAACCTAAAAAAAACCTAAATCCTAAACCTAAAAAAATAAAATAAAACCTAAACCTAAACCTAAAAAAAGAAAAAAAATAAACCTAACCCTAAAAAATAAAATAAAAATAAAACTAAACTAAAAATAAACTAAAATAAAAAACATAACCTAAAATAAATAAACCTAAAACAAACAAACTAAAATATAAAAAATAAAAAATAAACCTAAATAAAAATTAAAATAAAATAAACTCAAATAAAAAAATAATCTAAATAAACTAAATAAACTTAAACCTACCGGTTTACTTAATTTAACAAAAAGAAAACCCTAAACCCTAAACCTTAAAACTAATCCTAAAGCTTAAACCCTAAACACTAAACCTACAACCCTAAACCCACAACCCTAAAACCTAAATCCTCAACCCTAAACACTAAACCATAAACCCTAAAATCCTAAACCCTAAACCCTAAACCCTAAACCCTAAACTCTAAAACCCTAAACTCTAAACCCTAAACCCTAAACACTAAAACCCTAAACCCTAAACCCTAAACCGTAAACCCTAAACACTAAAACTTATAACCCTAAACCATAAACCCCAAACCCTAAACTAACCCTAACCCTAAACCCTAAGAATGGGCATAACCTGACAAGAAACATCACCAACTAGCCTAGATCCCAAAGGAAGGAGGAGGAGGAAGTTATCGCAATGGTGGTGGGGATCAAGGGGACATGGAAGTGGTGGCTGAGTAGGGTGGTTATGGAGGCGTGAGGAGTGATGGAGGCCCAAACATGGAGGTGGCGTATGAGAGACACATGGCGATCTCCTAAAAGGCAGGGTGGATCTGATGGGAACTATAGAAACTAAAGAACGACTAATCTGATCTACTGCTTATGGAACTTTGCCTTTACAGTAGAGACGGTTCTACTTATCTAGGGTTTTTTATTTACTCTATGGGTGCTCATTTTAGATCTATGTCATTGCTTGTGTCTTAGAAAACTTAGGGTGCTACTTTGCTGATGAAATTTAAAAGAAGAAATGTTTAATCTGAATTTGTTCACTATTAAAAAAAACTTTAAACCTAAACCCTAAACCAAAACTGAAACCCTAAACCTAAAATAAAACCCTAAATCGAAGACCCTAAGCCCTAAATCGTAAACCCTAATCCCTAAACTCTAAACTAACCCTAAACCCTAAACACTAAAAAGCTAAAAACCTAAACCTAAACTAAATAAAACCAAAGAATAAAATAAATAAAAAACCTAAACTAAAATAAAATAAAAACATAAACTAAAGCCCAAACCTAGACCTAAATCTAAAAGTAAACTTCAAAAGAAAATAAAATAAAATAAATAAAAACTAAACTAAAATAAAATAAATAAAAACTTAAACTAAACTAAAAAAATAAAAAACCTAAATAAAATAAAAACTAAACTTAAAATTAAAATAAAATAAAATAAAAACTAAATGAAAACCTAAACCTAAAAAATAAAGCTAAAAATAAATAAAAAATAAAAGCTAAACCCTAAACTAAAAAAAACCTAAACTTAAAATAAAAATAAAATAAACCTAAACCTAAACAAAAGTAAATAAAATCTAAACGTAAACCTAAACCTAAACCTAAACTAAATAAAATAAAATAAACAGAAAATAAACCTAAACATAAACTAAACAATAAAACCTAGAAAGAAACCTAAGATAGAAACCTAAAACTGAAACCCAAAAAAATAAAATAATAATCTAAACCTAAACCTAAAAATAAAAAATAAAACCTAAACCTAAAAAATAAAATAAAAATAAAACTCAACTAAAAAATAAACCTAAACCTAAAAAATAAACCAAAATAAAAAACCTAAAATAAAAAATAAAATAAACTCAAATAAATAAAAGATAAACTAAATAAACCTAAACCTACCGATTTACTTAATTGAAAAAACCCTAAACCCTAAACCCTAAACTTTAAACCCTATACCCTAAAACCCTAAACCCTTAACCCTAAAACCCTAAATCCTAAACCCAAAAACCTATAACCCTAAACCTTAAAACCTACAACCCTAAACCCTAAACCCCAAACCCTAAATCCTAAACTAACCCTAAACCCTAAACACTAAACTAACCCTAAACCCTAAGAAAGGGCAGAACCTGAATAGCATGAACATCACCATCAACTTCTCTAAATCTGTGGTGAAGTCGAGGCTAAAGACATCACAAGGGTGGTGGGGCATCTGGAGGTGCTGGTGGATTTGGAGGTGGTGGTTAGAGTAGTGGTGGTTATGGAAGCAAGAGGAGCGATGGAGGTTACAATCGTGGAAATGGCAGAGGGAGACATCAGGGATATGAAGGTGGATCTCGCTACTCAAGAGGGTGGTCTGGATGGGAGTGAAATAAAGAGCATTGATCCGACCGCTTTTATGGAACAGCCTTTATAGAGATGATTCTACTTATCAAGGGTTTTTAATTTGCTCTATGGGTGCTCATTTTTTATCTTTGCATCGCTTGTGCCTTGGAAAACTTGGGGTGCTTCTTGGTTGATGAAATCAAAAAGAAGAAATGTTGAATCTGAATTTCTTCTCTATTAAAAAAAACCTTACCTTAAACCCTAAACTTAAACTTAAATCCAAAATTTAAAACCTAAACCCTAAACCCTAAACACTAAAAACCCTAAACACTAAACACTAAACCCTAAACCCTAAACCCTAAATGCTAAACTCAAAAACCATAAATTCTAAACCCTGAACCCTAAACCCTAATCCTAAAACCATTAACCCTAAACCCTAAAACCCAAAACCCTAAACACTAAACTCTAAACCTAAAACCCTAAACTTGAAACCATAAACTAATCCTAAACCGTAAACCTTAAACCCTATCCCTAAACCCTAAACCCTAAACTTTGAATAAAAATGTCATTAGGAGTAGATTTAAAGAATGGCATAATCCTCATATAGTTATGGTAGCTAAAGAAAATGTCTTCAAGAGACTTTCCCTTGACTATTAAAGATTTGAATACCCTAAAACCTAACCCTAAATCATATTATTATATATTATAGTATAATGTAATCATACATTTAGTGTGTTGTGTTTTGGATGTTATAAGAAGTTTTGAAATGTTTTAGTACATTATGGTATTGTGCCCTATAGTCTATATTAATATAAGTCATAAAAATATTGATTTAAAAAATCATATGATGAAATTTGTTAAATTTAATGTGGGAATTAGGTTGTAGTACCAAAGGTGTGCTATGCCACTTGTAGTCTAAAAAGTAAGATTTTATGTTCAAAATAAATATTATATGCTATAGCATAGTATAACATCATATATCATAATATATTATTTTGTGCATTTTAAATTCTTTAGTATTTTACAATCATGCAAATTCCTTCACTAGCATTTTTATAAAATGTTGATTTAGACTTTAAAATAGTGGAATTTGGCCAAATTCATAATAGTAGCATGTCATCATAATATATTATTCCAATATGTAAGTGATATGACTAAATTATATAGTATTTTATTATTTAGACTAATCTTATATTTTTTTTATCTTAAGCAATCTCTGATGTGATATGCAATATATATATAATATAATATATAAATATGCCATAATAGTATAGCATCATGCATTATAGCATACTATTGTGTATTACTACTTGTTATTTAGCTATTTTAGTTTATTATAGTATGATCTAGTAGATTTTGTACGCTATTATTCAAAACTACTAATTTAAAGATGATGATGGATTTGGCCAAATTTAAGCTTTAGGAACATCATTTGGGGTGTCATTTAATCAAAAGAATGGAATTTTGCATCAAAATAAATGTTCATTTTTCAACCAAATTTATAAATTTTATGCTTCTTAAAATTCATTTTAAGGTGTAATGTAAGATAATATATTATATGAAAGCATATTAAAATATAATGTACATAACAATATAACTTCACATATATATGAATGTGGTGGTGTGTTACTAAATATTATTGTACATTTTAGTATGTTTTACTTTTGTTATAATACATTGGGTCAAAACTCACAAAAAAATGTTAATTTGAAGGTTGAGATGGAAGAATAAATTCATGGCACACACCAAGAAGCAACACCAAAATTATGCTATTTTGTACCATTTCTAATAGAAAATAACAATTTTACATCCAAAATGAACATTATTCATATTTTGAGAAAATTTTATTATTTGTTCCTTTTAAGTGATTCTAATGAGGTGTAATGTTAGACAATATATTATATTATAGCAAATTATAATATAACATCATATATTATAATATAATATAGTGTGTTAATTCACACTATAATATGTTTAGCATGATATTGTATAGTTAGTTTGAGCTTGCACCATCACAAATCATAAAATGTTGATTACAATGTTAAGATGATGTAATTTGAATGAATACATTGTTAGGCTTTTGGTTGAAGTATTAAAGGTGTGCATAAGAGAAGAAATAAGATTTGATGAGAATTCCATGTCAAGGACATGGAGGGAGATCCGCTAGGGATCACACTGCATTGGACATGACATGAGAGGGTCTATGTCGAGGGCATAGAAGAAAAATCTTGGGATAAGGTTTGAATTTGATTTGATTATATGATTTATGGAAAGAAGATCTTGGGATAAGAATCTATAATCCACCAAGGATTAAGATCAATTGACTTTAATTTATTTGTTTTAATTGATGTGGAGGCATATCTAGAGATATGGGCTCGAGTCTGGGATGGTATATGAACCTTCCACTAGGAAGGTTCGCTATCCTGGGGATTGGGATTTGAGTTTGATTTCATAGATTTGTTTGGGGATGTATCCAGGGGAATAAGAGTTTGGTTGGATTTTTTTTTTAGACTCTACTAGGAGTTGGTTTAATTTGGCTCCAGGGAGGTTGGTTTTGAATTTGATTTGTTTGCTTGACTTGTTTATATATGATTTAGGGCTCCACTAGGGAGAAGGGTGTGATTTAACTCATTGGGAAAATCGATTGGGTTTAATTTAATTTGAAGTTAATGTATGGACCTATGTAATGCTATATTCCACCTAGGGGCTATATCTCCTACCTCAAGTTTACAAATCAAAGGGATAGTCTACAGGGGTAGAGCTAGCCAACCCTAAGGGTTGCCTTTTGTGTGCAATATGCTAGGAAGAAGGCATAGACTTACATCTTCCAAAGTGAGGAACAACGGGGGTGACCTTTGGATGCACAACAAATAAACTCGACCTAGGTGACTATGAGTGAATGCCAGGGACTTATGTCAACTCAAAAGTAGTGATTAATTTTATCTTAATTTCATGTGATTTGATATGGTTTGTTTTTTAGTTTGATTTGAATTGAGGGCATATCCAGGGGATGTGAGCTCATCAAATTTGATAGATTTAATTTATGGATCATGTGCGATGGACCCACCGAGAAGGCTATATCGACTTGTCCTATCTTAGATTTACAAATCCAAAGGATAGTCTACTGGATGTGGGGTAGAGCTAGCCAACCTAAGGGGTTGCCTTTTTGTGCAATGGTTGCTAGAAGAAGGCATAACTTACATCTTCTAAAGTAGGAACAACCACTGGGGTGACTTGGTAGCATAACAAATCAAACCGACTTATTAGAGTGAATGTCCAGGGACTTATATCAACTCAAGAGTAGTCAAATTCTATAGGAGTTTTGTGATGCCCTAAAGATAGGATGCTTGGGAAAAGGTACCCTAGGGTGTCCTCTAATCCACAAGTGAATATATATTTTTTATATGTTTATGTGGATGTGGTGTGAGGGACCACCGAGAAGGGGCTATGTCGCCTTGACCTATCTCAGATTTACTAGACCAAGGAGAATCTACATCCACAAGATGGATTCTCCAACCACATGGGGTGGTTACTAGAAAGGAAGTCCAACTGATAGTAACCGGTAGTCTAAATTGAAAAAATGTGATCCAAATATAGTGCCCATAGGGAGGTGAGCTAGGGGCATTATCTGAGCCAAAAAAGAAAGCTATAGGTGTATGGGTGGCCAACTCAAAGAGAAAGCATAGTAGACTTACATCTGCCATGAGTGGTGTATCCTAAGGTGCAAGAACCAACCAACCTAAGGTGCCCGTCGGTGTCCAATGATCAATCTTGAAAGAAAGTGTATAGGCTTACAACTTTCCAAGTGAAGTAAATCATCGGGATAGTCTGTCATTGGTAGGACAGATGTTATCTAACCTAGAGTGACTACTATGAGGGAGCCTGAGGAAGGACTTGACCTACTTGAAGTCAAGAGGGAAGGAGCTAGGGACTTATCCTAAACTCAAATATACTCAACCCAATCGGCATAAGGCTAATCCAAGAAGAAAGCATAGTAGACTCACATCCTCTTAAATGAATCCAACATGAGGTAGCTTACCGGCCATATAGTAAGGCCTACCAAACTTACAAGGTGCTCGTGGGTGTACAGTGGCCAAGTATAGAAGGAAAGTGTAGCAGACTTACATCCTTGAAAGGAAGAAGACTGTTGGGGTGACTCACTAGTAGTGTAGCATGTCAACCTGACCTAGAGCAACTATTGAGTGAGTGTCATTGGGGGCGTTATCTCAACTCAGAGCTCGAGATAAAAGATATGTATTTATTTTATATTTTTATGTGTAGTTTGTGTGTGTTGTCTGATGAAGGATGATGTCACTTCCTTACACCTACCCTAAACACATTATGGTGGATTCACAAACAAGAATACTTTCAACATGGAAGAGATTGAATTCAAAATGGAATTTTCATTAATGATAATTATTTTAAAACATGATTTATAATATTTCTTTAAGTAGAGCCCATTGATTGGAAGCATTACCCTTATGATTAATAAGATAAGATCCTCCTTTGGTAGGCCTTCTCTATGGCAAAAGGGCCTTCCCAAGTGGGTTCAAACTTGCCTCCCATCTTACGATGGGCAATAATCGTCTCCTTAGAACTAAAATAAGCTCCTACTTGAAAAGCTCTAGATGGACCAACTTGTGAGCTTGAATCATTTTAGCTTTGTACAACTTTTTGGCATGCCTGTCTCTCTCCTCCAAACCTTCGAGCTCTAACTACAACTTGGCATTCTTTGTTATGATCTTGCTAAGCTATCCTTAGTGATGGGAGTTGGACTTCTAATGGTAGAATGGCTTGGACCCATACACTAAGGAGAAAGGAGTAGACCGAAGTTGGAGTTCTATATGTGGTGCGGTAGGCTTCAACTAACCGCTCATGCCACTGTTTGTATTGTCAGTGTCTTCTTTAGTATTTGGATGAGAGTTTTGTTGAAGGCTTCTACGCCATTTTCCCTCGGTAGTTGATGGTAGAATATCTAATCTATGTTGTGTCTCGGCAAAGTTGTTGATCTTGCTCTTGAATGAAGTACCATTATCGATATAATTCATCGAGGCACTTCAAACCTATATATGATATGGTTCCTAAAAAATGGAGCACATGTCGAAGTATGACCTCTCGAGCAAAATCACCTTGCCCATTTGGAAAAGTATTAGTACTAAGATGAACCAATGACCCTTGGAAGAAGGAGGATCAATCATACCACTATGTCGTTTCAATTCAAATGGCCATGAGGCCAATATGGGATGTAGAATGTTGGGTGGTTGGTGTAGGACCACACCATGTATTTGACATTGGTGGCATCTAGCCATATCCATGCAATCTTTGATCATCGATGGCTAGTAGTATCCTAGTCTCTTGATCTTGGCTTTCATCTTTGGACTAGATTGGTTGGCTCCGCATAATCCTGAGTGTACCTCAATGATCATGGGCTTCATGCTTGTCAAACAATGTAACCACATATGATCAAAAGATCCGGTATAAGACACCATCCACAAGAGCATAGAAAGTGCTCTCTGCTTCATCTGAGCTTGGGACTTCTCTTCAGGTAGTTTGCCTTTATTTAGGTAATCCATGAATGGTTGCCAATCTAACTCCTCATCCTTCTTGGCAATGGCAACCTCCCTTCAAGAGAGTACTTTTGATGAGTTCAATATCAATAAGGATAAGACTTGTCTATTTTGGACCTTTATTGATATGGACTCATCCTCCTACATGCCAACTCGCAAGCTTGGCTAAAGCATACACTATGGCATTCTCTCCTCGGAATCTTATAAATGGTAACCTTTAGATTTGGGCCAACAACTCCATGGTGTACTTATGGTAGTGATGGAGCTTGGGCTTTATAACCTTATAGGACCCAATGATTTGGTTGATAACTAGTGAGAATCCTCAAGATGTTGATGTTATGGATGCTTAGAGTAACGCTTCCTATCGCAATCGAGCCTCATATTGCTTCATTGTTGGTAAGGATTGGACAGATGATATGAGAATCTCATCACATCGGTCCTGGAGTTAAGAGAACTATTCCTACCCCCGCCTTTCGAAATAGTAGATTATGGTTCTTCTCTTTGAGAGAAGTCACATTATCAAAGTACATCTCCCAATGTGAATGCTAGTATCCCCTAAGTTCATGATTTGTTCATCGAGGAGATCATCACTAAGTGGAGAGTCAAGAGGGGGTGCTTAAGAAATCTACTAGCTTATCCTTTCACACAGAGGTACAAAAAGGTAATGTCAAACATGAGAGGATCATGGACATCATGCCAACCATCCTGATAGCACCGTGTCATGAGATATTAGTGGATTGATCCTAGAGATTAAGTTCACCTTATGAGGAAGCATGTAGTGGTAGCTTTTGGGATGCAAAGATTAAAGCTAGGCAATTTCAATGGGTGGATAATTAGCCAAGGATTAGATGACATGAGGTAGTAGAGTGCATTTTCCTTCCTTCATCATTGGCTTGGGCCAACAAAGCACCAAGGGAGTCATCTAACATAGCAAGTAAAGTATGAGCTTGCATGGGATAGGGCTACTAGAACTGGCCATCAGTAATGCTTGATGTTCAAGGCATGCTCACACTTATCATCCCACTTAAACTTGGCATCCTTTTGACAAGTGAGAATGGCTAACATCTTCGATAGTTGGATATAAAGCATCTTAGATAGTCCAACTTGGAATGATCTGAGTTGAGTTAAACTTTTAGGGTGGCATTTCTAATATCCTTGATCTTCTAGATCAATTTTGATTCTGGTGTCGGACAATAAACCCAAGGAATTTTGAAGCTACTCAATGCACACTTTGGGGTTCATTTTGAGGTTAAATTATCTTAACTTCAAAAACTACTCTCAAGTCAAAGAGATGGTCTTCTTTTTCTATTTTTGACCATGAGATCATCAACATAGCACTGACTTGATGATGAATGAGTTCATCAAGATTGAGTCATAGCCCGGTATGTAGACATTTTAAGGCGAAAGGCATGACCTTATAGCAATAGATTCTATGGTTCTAAAAAGTGTTTCTTTCATCTTAGGGGCCATCTTTATTTGGTTATATCTAGATGAGCCATCCATGAAAGAGAAGACTATGAGATGAGATAATGTCCACCATCGCCTGGGATTGGTAGAAATTCATCTTTGACATGCCTTATTTAAATCCCTAAAATCAAGCATATGTGAATTTGACCATTCTTTTTTAACTAGGATGATGTCAAGCTAACAGTAGGGTATTTTTCTTCGATGAAGCCAACATCGATCAATTTCTTGACTTCATAAATGACCTGTTATTCTATGTCTAATCACATGCATCTAGGAGCTTGCTTGATAGGGTTAGTAGTAGGCTCTATTGCTAGTTTATGGACCACTACATCAGGAGCCAATCCAAGCATCTCTTCATAACTCCATGCAAAGTAGTCCTTAAACTTAGTCAATAGCCTAAGTCATTGGTTTCAATTTTATTCAACAAAGAACTGATATATGTCAGGCATGGATCTTCTTAAATTTTTAAGTTGATTTCTTTGAGCTCATCAATGGTTGACTTGATATCTTCTTCAAACTGGTGGAGTGCATCTTTGACTTCAAAATCATCGGTTTCTCTAAAGTCCCTCATATGAGTTAATGTGATTTGAAAAGAACTATCAGATTCCAAATGATTGGTGATGACTAAGCAGTAATCATCATCATCGATTGGACCCACTATATCAATCCTAGTCTGATCTGGAGAGCTTTTGCATTTATTCTTCCATATTCTTTTGAAGTAGTATGACCTATGCTTTGACTAAGTATGTGGGATTAACCCTATTTTTGCTAGATTATGAACACAAGGCAAGTACCAATCAAAAGGTAATTTTATTAAATCTGTATATGAATCATCCTCAAGTTTTACATCAACTTCTTGACTTGAGGATGATGCTCCCAGAAAGAACCTCTGAGTCTTCACACTATGGATGACTTAGGGGCTTCCTTAACAACCAAACCCGACTTTTGAGAGGAAAGTGGGTTAGAGCTAAGGTTCCCAACCGATGCCTAACTATTTCACATATAGACTTGGATACACTTATGCTTGCTTTGGAGCCCGCTTCTTTGCTATCTAGCTCAAGTGTCACCTCCAAGGGAATCTACTTGAGAAGAGCTGGTGTGCTAACCATATAAGACTCATCCTATGAACTAGATTCTAAGTTATATGGATAGGTGTACTCTAGTGGGACATATCTTCTATTGGGTGGCAATAAGGAGGTTTTCCACCCTGGACTACCAACTAACCTCTTCCTCAAGTGGAGGTCGGTCCTACCCATATGTTCAAGAATGGAGTAACAATTGTGTGGAATCTAATGTGCTCCACTTCCTCCTCCAAGTCTATTTCGCTCATTTTATTTTCTTTTCATTTTCTTTCTTTTCTTTTTTTTCTTTTTCTTTCTTTTTTTCTTTTATTTTTTTATTTTAAACTTTGGCCAAGTTTAGAATAGACTTATTGATTTTGAGGGAGGTAGTAGTCATCCTCATATATGCCGACATGAACTGTAAATGGCTTGAGATCTCCTTTGCCATAGTAGTTGATCCCACCTCTCATGAACTTCATACAATGATGTAGAGAGGATGGAACTAAGTTGTTCTCATGTATCTATGGTTTCCCAAGCAAAGTGTTCAAAGATGTATCCGAGTCTATAATGTGAAACTTGGCTTCAGTCTTCCAATCATCTATATCCAAGGGCAACACTATGGAGCCTAAGGCCTGGTGACCTCACTTTTGGTGTGCATATTCAATCTTTCCATCTTAGACTTAACAATTAGGTAAAAACTTGTCTAAATACTTAGAAGGGTTAATCATAGAATTAGGTTATGCCTTAAGGATTAGGATAATCCACCTACCTACAACCCAAATCCAATCCATGTTCACCTTCTCAAACCAAAACCTCAAGTTCAATTCAAACATCAAATTTAAATCCAAATCCAAACCCAAATTCCAAAACCAAATGATTGAAGCCCATGATCAAATCCAAACTTGAAACCCTTCCTAAGCCATATGACCTATCCCATGGACTAGCCAAATCTTAATCCAAATCAATCCAAAATCAATTGATTTTCTCATAATTAATTTATATCTTCAATCATCTTCTAAATATAAATCAAATCTACATTCAAATGATCAAACTAAATCAAACTAAATCAAATTAAATCAAATCCCTTCCTAAGCCATATGACCTATCCCATGGACTTAGCCAAATCTTAATCTAAATCAAGTCAAACTAAATTAATTTTCTCACAAATCAATCATATTTTCAATATATCTTCACAAATTTAAATGAAATATACATTTAAATCATCAAACTAAATCAAACCAAATCAAAATCCAAACCTAAGCCACATGACCCAACTCCATGGACTTAGCCAAATTCTTCATTCCAAACCCAAATTGAATTTTTTCTCATGAATCAATCATACCTTCAATCATATTCATAAATATAAATGAAATCTACAATCATCAAGTCAAACTAAACCAAAATCAACCAAGTCAAACCCAACTTAACCCTTTTGACTTGAAATGTTCAAATGAACCAAAACCCATTTGAACCCAAGCCAATTGCAAATTTATATATAAATCCCAAATCCATATATAAACTCAACTAAATCAAACTCAACCCAAAATCAAGCAAACTAAACCCAATTGATCCACTTGACCCAAAGTGGGCAAGTTGACCTATTTGAGCTAAGTTCTAATACTACCCAAATTGGATTGAACCAAGTCCATCAAAACCTCCCATTATGATTGTTGATCACCCTACATTAATCAATTGTCATAAATTGGGTCAAACCAAGTCAACTTGGTTATTTGACCAAGTCAACCCCTTGACCCATATGAATAAAAACTAGCTAAATTGCAAGCTAAGCTAAATACCTTGAAACTAAAGATTCATACCAAATCAAAATAAATATTTGAATATGACTTGATCTTCAATTTAGTCAAACTAAACCCAATTGGCCCTCCTGACCCAAGTTGACCCAAATTGATCTAAAAGATCAAATTGGGTCAAATCAAAATATAAACCAAATTGATTGCACCCAATAGCTCAAGTTCTTTCCAAATTGATTGCTGAACTTGACCAAAGCCATGATTACACCCAATTGAACCCAATTGCACCCAATTGACCTGCTTAGCCCAAATTGACCTAAAGGTTCAAGTTGGCTTAAATCAAAACCAAATTTAAATTAATTGAAACCAAAGCCTACAATCATCTTAAATTGGTCAACTAAACCCAAACCAACACCCAACCCAAACCAATTTGACCAATTTGGTCAAATTGGTCAACTAACATTTGACCCAAATGAATTCAAATGAGCCAAAATCAAATCTAAGATAAACCAAACCAAATCAATTGAACCAAAACATCCTAAATGATCATATGAACTTGACCCAACCCTTGGTTTGACCTAATTTGACCAATTGGTAAACTTGACCCAACCTAACCCAATTTGACCTAAATGAGTCAAATTAAGCCAAACCTAACCAAATCAACTCCAATTGACTTAAAATTTGGGGTAACCCACTTTTGGCTCATTTCAAATTTGCCCAAATCAAATTCAATGACAAATAATGATTCTACCCTTGGGTCAAGGGCATCACATGAGACAAATCATCCATGTAAGTGGTCATTTCCATTCCTTGGCCACTTGGTACTCTCCCAATGGTCGACCTAGGCACCTAGGACACGACCCAACCTGACCCAAAGTGTGGCTAGGTCAGCCATGACCCATGAGAGGTTCATTTCACCCCCATTGGAGCATTTAAAACCCATAGACACCCATGATTCCTTTTGGTAGCCACCTCCACACCTTCAACCAACCAAGAGCCAACACACCTCCTCCCCTGCCACCCATGACTCAAGATGGCTGACGCCACTCCAAACTGATCCCATCGTCACAAGATGAAGGGGGTATACAACTCTTTCCACTTAAAACACACAAAAAAATCATTCTTATAGCCTAGCTACCCAAGATGAGACTAGAGCCATTCCTAAGCTCCCAAGCTCATTCCTCTGATCAAAATGCCATTCTCTCAAATAGACACTCCCATCTTAAACTTCCATTTCTCCATCAAACTCAAATTAACTTTGCACCCTTCCTAGGCCTCATCAAGCAAGAATCATCTCAAGCTTCCCGAGCACCTAGGTGGGACTTCAAGTCAAGCTTTAAATCATCATTTGTGGCCTCAGAACATGAGGAATTGATCCAATTCTGTCAACAAGACTTCATCTCCACTAGATGAAGCTTCCTCAATCATTCTAGCCAACGATCTTGAGCTCTGGTGAGGTATATTTCCAAAATTGATCCTTATCAAAACATGGGTTGGAGCTTTTTCAAGAAAACTTGCATCTCATGTGATATTGACCGTTGGATCCCCTTTGATTGATGTCATGAAAGTGTGGGATCCTTTTGGAGTTGATTCAAGCTTGGGTAAGCTCGGATCAAGTGAGCAATGGTGGATGGACTCCATTCTCCCTCACTCGTGTGATGTTAGATCTCGCACAGTCCATTCCACTTGATCGAAATGGACGGTTGTGATTAGATCCACTAGAACAATTTGATTTAATCCAATTAAGATGTGGGATTAATCATAGCCATCTGATCTTTGATTGGACGATGGATGAGAAAGCTCATCCGCGGCCTCCATGTTGGCGATGAGTTAGATAAGTTTTAAGCAGCCAATCCCAAGGTGCCTTATGAAAAGTTTACCACGTCAGCGCACCACATGGCACCAACAGGATTATGCTTTAATTAAGCTTAATTCATCTTTTCTAGTGGATGAAACTTGTAAAAATCATAAAAAATCATAGTGAAATCAAAAAAATGCAAATAAATACTCATTTTAAAGGTATTTCAGAGGAGAATTAATTAAAAATGATCTTAACTAATTTTAAATAGTAATTAAGGTTTAATAGAAAAATTTATTAGCTTAATTACTTAAGCAATTAATCATAAATTTTATGGGATAATTTAATGGGATGACCTCTATCTACCATGATTTTCTTGGGATTTATTGCTCACTTAATTAGAAAAATTGACTAATTAAACCTTAACTACTATTTTAAGTTAATTAATGATTAATTAATCCCATGCATAGTAATAAATTGGTTAATTAAGTTTATTAATCATTGTTCAATAGCAAGTGAACTAAGGAATGGGGTTGGGACCCGTTTCCCAAAGTTCATTTCACCTTTTTTAAAATGAAATTAATTAAATTTAACCACTAATTAAATCACTTAATCAAATTGAAATCATAATCACATCACCTAATTTATTAAATTATGTGGTAGATCTTTAGGTATTTAATAACCTAAAGGAGTTTAATGAAATTATGGTTAGTCCACATGAGTGAGAAAACCATAAGAGTAATTAATTAAGTCCCTTAATCTAATTAACTATTAATCATGAGCCCATTGCATTAGGCCCCTTTTATTTCCTAGGATCATTGTAAGTTTATTTTCCATGCATATCATGTTGGCTCATAATTATTTAGTTAATTACTTTAAGGTGACATAAAGGGTAATTAATTCATCTAATTAAGGGTTCAACTTAATTAACCCATAAAATCAACTTAATTTCATTTCCTTAAATTAAATCAAATCACTAATGTGGGAATGGGTTTTAAACAACAAGTGATGATTTCTCTTCTCCTCTTTAAATCAAATAAAATTCAAAATTAATTAATAAAGAAGCTTTGGTTTGCTCTAAATAATCTTATTTGATTTGATTATCCTTAAGAAGTAGTTTGGTTGAATGAATCACATGCTTATATTTGATTGTTCTCTTTCCAATCATGTTAAATTTGGTATTTCATTTGAATTCATGCATCCATCTTTTTAAAATTAAGTAAAATAAAATGGATTTCCACTATGTAAGCTTGCATGTGTTGATTTAATTTAATATATGTGTGGTTATTATCACTATTAAATCCAAATGTATTTTTCAAAAACTTATAAATGAATAATAATATGTGTTATGATGCTAATTATAAATATATAGAAAAGCATGTGCTAGCTTAAGTGTATGAATGTTGAGTTTTTTTCCTCATTCAATTATTGATTTATATAAGAAATGGTAATCATATAGGACATCTCAAGAACACAAGGCTTTAGCTAGCCCCAAGAGGTCATTTGATTACCTCACTCCATGGTTTAATAATGACACGTACCCATTTGATTCATTCTTATGTATTTCAACATTAGAATTTGGATGAGTTTAATTAATATATATATATGATTCAATAAAAAAATACAATCTTTGCATGGTTTTCTTTCCTCATTTATGTATACATCCATGTGTCCAAGAAAAGCAAGTATAGTCTAGACATCCCAGGAATATGAGGCATTAGTTAACCCCAAGGAGGTCATTTGATTACCTCACTTCTCCAATTGAATAAGGACAGGTACTTGCATATATCTTTGTACATGTATATGTATATGTGATTAGTGAATGAAAATCCCATTTTACATTAAAATTTCATGCATTCCTAATTGACCAAGTGGTTGAATTAATTAGCCATATGATTTGGAGCTTACTTCCTATGTTCTGATACTTTACATATGTTTGAATGCAAGTATATAAGACATCCCAGAATACATGCTTTATGCTCTAAGGAGTCATTTGATTACCTCCCTCTGGTTTAACAAACATGCCTATTTAATTTTATTCTTATGTCATTTTTGTATAATAATTTGGATAAAGTTTTAAATTAATATGTTTAAATAATTCAATCAAATAAATATAAATTTTAAACATACACATATTATTCATCATTTAAGTGTTCTAAATATGCATGTATAGATAATTAGGATTAAATCATATGTATGTTACATGTGATGGAAAGGAATGATTTAATATATGTTATGTGGTAGTAATTCAATTAAATTACTCTAAGATGCCTTTCATTTTGAATAATTATTTAAAGTGAACCTAAACTTAGGATTAATTAATTCATTTAATAAACCATTCACTAAAGAGAACTAAATTAAATTAATATACTTTAGAAAGTGACTTAAGGTATAGATGAAAGAGGACAATCCTCTTTTCCTCTCTTTATAACACTTAGTTGCTAAGTGTAATCAAATGAAACAAAAGAAAACACAAATTAAATTTCAAATCAATAAACTACTTCAAGTGAAATTAACCTTTCATGAAATTGAATCCTTCTACACTTAGAAATAAACACTAATTCTAACAAGACTTACCACAAAGCCTTAATACACATTTGAATTAAGTCCCACTTCTAGCTCTAAATTAGGATGTTGTATGATGTGATGTATGTTTTATTTATGATGTATTATTTTAGATTGAATGTTATGTGTATGTTTAATAGATGATAAACCAATATTAGCCTAATCATGTTTATAATTATGCTTAAGGGATGCTTAAAAATAAATGTGATTGCACTTTTTTCAAGTTGCTTAAATCCTACATAATCCAAGTTAATAATCTTAGTTACCCATGTAGGTCCAAATTATAAATATAATTGCTTTGGACTATATGTATATTTAGCTAACCCTATTTTGCAAGTGTAGTTAGATTTCTTTCCCACATAAATATAATTTTGCAATAGGAATTAGCATTATGTATAAGGGATTAGATGAGAAGAAGGCTTATCTGTGCCCTATGATGTTTAAAGCAAGCACCACCTAAATCAAAAAAAGGTACCAAATCAAAAATGGTGATATGAAGAAAGAATACCTCCATAGCATTTAATAGAATTATAATTATTCTTTCATATTCCAAGTTGTATAAGGGTGGAGCTATACCCATCTTTTCTTTAGTCCTAATATAAGACCCCTTTTATTCTTTTATGAAAGTTTATATAATTATTTTATGTTATGTTTACATTGTATTAACAACATGCTTTTCATACTTAAATTATTGATGCTTTAATGTGTATTTGGATTCAATTAGCTCTTAGGATAAAAATAACTTTTCTAAATAATCACTCATAATTAAATTTTAAGCAACTCATAACCTCATCATAAAGCCTAAGACATAAATAAGATAATTAAAAGATTTAAACCCCTAACTTTATGGTTGTATGTTTCACATCATGAATGCATATTCTTTCTCTCTAAATAAATCTCCATCCTTGCATAAAGGAATGCTTGACCTATGAATCCCTTTGGAGAACACCTTCTTCTAGTTGATTTGACCCATAACCAAAATGATGTTTCTAAAATGAAATAAAATTTGAAAAGATTTTACATCTATAGATTAAGTCATATGCTCATACCACTCATGCTCTCTTTAGTGTGTTTAGGACTTTAGTCTCTTTCTAATTAAATAAAATAAATATCTTGCTTCATAAGACTAAGTATATGGTTTTAAAATCATAAGAAAATTAGTCAACTTATTATTAGTCTAAAGTCACAATTAATTCTCTTGTGGAGGTAAACCCTTATGTCCAACTGTCACTTAGATTTAGGTAGTACTTTAGCTCATACTAAAGCTCCATAGATTTAGAATCCTAGGTAGCAATTTCCTTCGGGCTATGAGCATAAATCCTCACCTCTTAAGCATTCCCACAACCTTGTGTTGGTGAATAATTGTCTACTTTAATTGAGTGTATTCTTAGAAAATTTCATTTCCTAAGATGTAATTAACTATACTTACCCATAAGGAACTTAAGAACCTTTAATATACTTATAAAAAAGTGCAACCTCTCTTTTGGTGATTTCCTTTACCCTTGATAAATCTTAGTCTTGTGGTTTTCTTTGTTTTCCATGGACTTATTTTGCTTTTTTTGTGCTTAACATGAGCTTGATCATTTATGATCTCTGTTTTAAGACTACTGCATGATGAAAGTTTAATTAGGTTCCAACCCTCACTTCCTTCTAAATCCTTTAAAGATGTTCTTGTAACCAATCATTTGTGAGTAAGATCTTATCTCTACTTGTTTTTATAATTAATTATGTGTCTATTCTGGTGTAAATACTTGCAAAACCCTTGAATTTACTTTGTGGGCAAATGTGCCATCCCCATGGAGAATATTAGATCCTTTTTCATAATTTGAAGCTCTCTTATTTTTATATTGATAATTTCATGTTTTGATTTAGCTTTCAAATGATTTAGATTATTCTTGGTTTCTGACATCATATTTTATTTTCAATTATATGCATTTGTTAAATGGATTTTTTATATTAAGGAAGAGTCTCTGTTCTGTTTCTCTTTCCAATTTACATGGTCATATTTAATCTCAATTCTCTCTTTATGGGTGGTTTGTTTACCCTAAGTAAAAAATTTCTAACTCCATCTTGCTTTCTAACTAGTTGAGTTGGATATATCTAAAAAATATCCAAAGGAAATTTGGCTATCTGAGAAATATAATTAAAAGGTGGATTTGAGAATTTCCTATTTTTGTTCTCATTGCAATATTCATGGTTATGGATTTCTATTGCTTTGGGTTCATCCACACCTTAAGAAAAGTTTTGCTCCAACCTAGATCCCTCTTAAGGCTCCCTTGGTTAAACTACAAAACACTATTTTATGAATCTCCTTAGAATATGAGCCATTGCCTTGATCTATTCTATCATATTGAAATCACTCTTATATGGATGCCAAATTAGATAACAAGGACATGTCCCTTTGAATGAGATTTCATTTGAACCATAATAATAAAGGTAATAATGTAATAATAGTTTTAAAACTTATGGATGTGATTCATCAAATGATTTACCTCTTTTCCACCTTTAGTTAAAGAAAATGTGATTCCTCAAGAAGGAATGGCTAGTGTGCAAAATTTGGAGAAAGCATCTACTCCTCTTTTAGGTACATGTGCTTTAGCTGGATCTAATCATTCTTGTGCATCTTCATCTAACTTGGAATGGATTCCTAATCCAATTTTATAACATAATAATGAATAGGAAGAAGGTGAACTTCCCTGTATTCTATTTTCAATGTACCTTCTTTTTCCAAGCAATTCTCTGATCAATCTCTATCAGATGGTGATGTTATGGATATCAATAAATTTCCAAAGATAAACTTAAAACTAAACTTCTAACTTTCTAGAGTTACTAGATGTGCCAATAAATGTCTCTTATATAGAATGAGAGTGGATCTCATTAGAAATAGAATCTATAATTTAGTTCCTCTCATAATATTTCCTTATGCTATTTTGGAATTTATTCTTCCATCTAACATTGCCTCCTCTTTGAATGATTGGTAATTTTCTTTCTAAATAATTTGATTTTTTTGGAATTGTCCATTTGTTTTTATTATGGAGGATTTAATGTTATAAATGTAAAATCACTTAAAAATTGTTGTAGAATTTTTTCTAGTATTTTTTAATTTGATACATTGTAAAAGTGTTAAAGAGAAGAAGAATAGAGGATTAATCTTTTCATTCTATAAGTCATTTCATCCTAATTATCTTTAATGGATGACTTATTACATATTTTAAATTAATCATAAGTTTATATTCAATATGAAAGATATCTTAAGATTAATTTGATTAAATTACTATCACATGTCACATGTTCAACCATTCCTTATCATATAAAATATGCATATGTTTAAATCCTATGGTTTTATCATGCATTGTAATAAGAATGGTATCTTATAAAAAAGATCTTTTAGTTTTTCTTCCTCTATGAATGCTCCTTGGTTTGTGGGTGGGGACTTTAACATTATATCTTCCTCTAAGAGTTTAATGCTCCAAACTTGTTTTCCATGAAATTATAACATGATCCTTGATTGTCAACTTACCGAATTGGATTTGGGTCTCACTTCACTTGGAATAATGTACTTTGCAAAAGATAGGGTCCTTTAACAATATGTTTCAACCTTTTCCCTATTACTTCTATTGAGCATCTCAAGAGAACCCTATTAGACTATTCTCCTTTGATCACTATAAATGTTAATGCTACTAAACCCTCCTCATATCCCATTCCAATTTCAAAATATGTGGCTTATGGATGATAGATTTATGGATCTGCAATTGAGTGAACCTCTCCATCCATGATTCTATTTTCGGGATGATGAGATTGTGGTTCAAATTAAAAAGGCTTAAATAATGCCTTAATTGGTGGAACAAACACTATTTCAAAAACCTTTTTATTAATATCAAAGAATTAGAACATTAGGTTATAGCTTTAAAAGACGCTACTGTTAATGATCCATCTAAAAACTCCTTATTAACTCAAGCCAAAAATAGGTTAACATGTTTCCAAGACATGGAGGAGAACTATTGGTGGTGAAAAGTGTCTATAAAATTGATATCTGATGGTGATCAAAATACCAAATATTTTCATGCCATGGTTAAAATAAAAAGGTGTTAAATCACTAAAAAATTAAAACTAATGATGATATCGGTGTACCGATAACAAGGAGCTTACTAATTTCTTTATTTAAAGCTACTTAATAAAAATGTGAGTTATGATGCAATTTCTTGCCCGAAGTTATTCCTAATCTCATTTCATGAAAGATAATAATATGCTTATTTCATTACCCTCAATCCAAATTGCTAACATTTTGCAAAATATGAATACAAATTCTGTGGCTGGTCCTGATGGATTTACCTTATTTTTTCAAAAATGTTGGTATATCATTAAAGAAGATTTGGTTAATGTTGTTCTTGATTTTTTTCAAGGGAAGTATCCTCCCCAAATATTTTGCTAGTACTTCCATTATTTTAATCCTTAAAATAGAAAATCTTGAACTTTGGAGTCATTTTAGGCCAATTAGCCTCTGTTCCATTTTTAATAAACTCATCTCAAAGATTCTTGCTAAAAGATTAAGTATTCTGCTTCCTAAAATTATCTCCCCCAACCAAACAGGCTAAAGGGCATTCTATTTCTGATAATGTTCTTTTAGCTTAAGAGATGATCCATGATTTAAATGCTAAAGTTCATAGTAGTAACCTGCTCTTTAAGCTGGACATTCTCAAAGCTTATGATAACATTGGTTGGGTTTTCCTATATAAAATTTTGGCTTTATTTGGATTTTCAAGTCAATTTATTACTTTAATTAAGAATGGTATTGAGAATTCTTGGTTTTCTTTACTTATTAATTGTGAAGTTCATGGATTTTTCTCTTCCTCTCACGGGTTAAGGCAAGGGGATCCTCTTTCTCTTACTCTTTTCATTATTATTATGGAGTATCTCTCTAGAAGTCTTGAACAGATGTTTTGTAAAATGCCTAACATGTATTACAAAACTAGGGGGTGGCTTTCCCATCTCCCACCTCAGCTTTGCTGATGATTTCATTATATTTTGCAATGGTTCTATTCTCTACATTAAAAAGTTATGTAAGTTCCTTACTCTATTTGGTTTGAAGATTAATCCTGACAAAATTTGTTTTATCTCTAGCTCTTCCATTTATTTATCTACGATTAATGTTATGAAGAATATTATGGGCTTTGCACATCAAACCGTATCAAGTGGACTCCTTTATATCGAGGAACGAAAGATCTTCCTTATTTGATGAAGTTATTCAAAAAAAATAAGAAAATTTCCTCTTGGGAGTTCCACTTACTTTCCTTTGGTGCTAGACTTATCGATCAAAAGTACCCTTTGCTCTTTTGCCTTTGTATCTTTTATCCTATTGTGCTTACACTATTATTAAAAGGATAAATAGACTTATTAACAAACTTTTTGGGGTTCTACATCTTCTTCCAGAAAGTTCATTGGCTAGTTGGCATAACTTGTATGGGCCTTTTAATGAAGTGGTTTGGGTTGCAAAACTTTAGACTCCATTAAATATTTTCACACAAAATGTGGTGGAATTTAAGAAACAATCATAGTTCTTGGTCTAATTTATGCTTGCTAAATACTGTAAGGAAACACCCCCTCATTTGTACTTTCAAACCTAGGGACTCACCGGTGTGGAAAAGACTTTGTAACATCAAGTGGAATCGAGAATCTTATCTCTTGTGTGAATTGCTCTCTTTCTTTTGGCAAGACAATTGGTGACAAGGTTCTATTGATTTTTTTACTTAATACTCATTCCACTATGAGGCTTAAGGTAAGTCATTTCATTACTCGAATAATTGGGATGTGACCAATTAATCTCCATTGTCCCTAAGGTGATAGTTGACAAAATCCTTATAATTTGTCCATTACATAAATAACCAAATCCTCTTCAATAATTTCTCCTCGGAGAATTTGTTTTAAGGATGTTTGGCACTCTTTCGACTTAAAACTCAAGAGTCCTTAGTTTTCACTAAAATCTGGAATCTCTATCCCCTCCTTTTCTATTTTAACTTGGTGCATTCAAAAGCAATACATTCTGTTGATGCTACCCTTTAAAAAAGGTTTCCACCTCCCTCTAGATGTCAATGTTGTTTCTTTCACATTAAAACTATGGATCATGTGTTTGTGAATGGCTTATTATTTGTTAAGGTTTGGAGCTGGTATGATAGTATGTTTAATATTTTCATTTCGATGTTTCATTTTCTTCTATGCAACTTCTTGAAAGTTTTTCTCTTATACTCTAAAGGCCATGTCAAAGTCATTCTAGCCACTACTCTTACGTATATTTGGTTGGAAAGAAATGATAGCATCATGATATACCTATGAACTATCATCATTATTGTTAGAGCCAAATATAAAATTATGTCTCTTTATAAAGCCTTCTTACTTCCTTTAGTTTCAAAGGATAAATATATGGCCTTGAACTTTGGGATTAATCCTTCTCTTGTGGTATTGCTCCCAACCATAAAATTATATATAATGAAGCCAAATTATCATGTCATTAAGGTTAACAGAGCTTATTCTAATGGCTTTTATGGTTGGGGGATTTTGAGAGATTATAGTGATCGTTATCTCTACTTTTGTCCTCTAGAACCCTATTCTATATTATTTGCTGAGCTTAAAGGTCTGCACTATGGGATTTTTGTCTGCTTACAGAAAGGATTTCAGAAGATTTGGTTTGAAGTTGATGCTCTCCTTCTTCTTGAATTATTAAATTTGGGAGCTCATGGAAATGCTGAAGTGTATTATTTACTTAACCAGACTAGGAGGCTTCTTGTGAACCTAGATTGTCAAATTTCTCATATTTATAAGGAAGATAATTCTTGTGCTTATTTTCTTGCTAATTGGGAAGCCAAGTCCTCCTCTTTGAATATGTTCTCTAATGATGATATTCTTTCACTTTAAGGGGGCTTGTGAATCTTGATAATACTAGATTGCCTTATGTTAGAAATTTTTAAGTTTTTTATGATTCTTAATCCAATAGAGATATGGCTTTTTCCAAAGCTTTGGGATCTATTTATTATCATTTTCATCCTCTGTTGGTTTGGGCTAGTCTTCATTTCTATGATGTTTGCTATTATTATCCCTTCTACTTTCTGTTTTGCATTCTCTACTATGCTAGTAGAGGTGGTTGCTATAGATGGCGGCTGTTGGGACCTGCTTGTCCAATCCTGGGTGAGTCCTTTTCTGGCTGGATCTTTCTGCAATCATTTTTTTGATGCTTCCCATTTTGGTTCATTTGTTTTGCCTATTTCTAGGACAAGCGGGTTATCGCTTTTTTCTTAACCATACAAGAGCTCTCCTCTCTCAAGTCTGCATTAAAATCACTCACATCTGGCATGAATGAAATGCTTGTGCTGATTATCTTGCCAATTTTGGAGCTAGACTAGATGAGCTCACCCTTTTTGATCTTTTCAATCTTCCTAAAAAATTGCGGGGATTGATTAATCTGGATAATTTTGGATTACCTTATCTAAGAAATTAATATGTGTATGCTAGTGTTTACTATTTGCTATATTTTATGCTTTATGTTTCTTTTGATCTGTTCTATTTCCTTCTCATTTTTCTGCTACATATGCTGGTTATCCAATTTTGATGGTATTTGGTCCATAATCCTCATCTACTGGTTACCAGCTGCCTTTTTTTTGCCCTTCTTTTTGATGGGTTCTATTTTCACTACTGATAGCCCTATATGTTGGACCAGTTACCTGTCTCACTAGATCTACTGGGTTTTGTTCCTACTCAACCCGCAAAATTTTTTAGGTGCTTTGCTGAGTATGACTACTATTTCTTTTTCTACTTCTGTTGATGTGATTATTGCGGTTGTCTTGCAAGGCTGTCTTCAGCAGTTTTTTTATGGAATCTTTTTATGGATGTTTTATGCTTTGGAGTTGTTTACTATCACCTCGATTGGATCCATTTTCTATTTTGTGGTATTGCTTATCGGTTGAATGGATTAATGGGTTATTTTGTTATGCAGGCTAATTCTTTCTATTGGTGTTTTGTATGGCTGTTTGTTATGTTGTTTGCTGCTTGGTTAGCTTCAGTCCCTATGATGGCTATATATGTTTTCACTATAGGTTGAGGTCATTTTTGGATCAAATGGTGTATAATTACTACAGTGATCTAGCTTTTAATAGGTGAATATTTCTCCTAACTTTCATTCCTGTTAGGCTCTCATATTTGGTTTGGGTTTACTGCCTTGTTGATCTCCCTGTTGATCTCCCTATGTGCCTGTATTTTTTTGGCTATTTCTTATCAAGCTATGTTGAAGGGTGTATTTGGTTGGCTACTCCACATCAAGCTTATGCATGGAATGGTGCTGATTATTTGCTTTACAACAAGTGCCCCTGTGTTTGTAGCTATGATGGCTAGGATGATTTCACTCATAAATGGTAGCGAATTGTGATGCAACCCTTCTTTGGAGGTTTGGATGCTCATGTTTGTGGTTGCCTCTTTCATGGGTGACTGAGCCTAAGCCTTTCCTTCACTCTATTATCTAAATATCTTTTTCTTTTCCTAGCCTTCTCATTTTACTTTACTTGCACCTCTTTAGTTGTACTAACTCTTTTTCAGATGTTTGCAAGTTTTGTATTTTCTTTGTAGATTTTCTTTGCAAGTTCCTTATCTGGATGTGGCATATGCTACTCATATTTTCACAAGTTTTTGCTGAGGACTAACCTATGGCTCTCATTCTTGTGCTTTTTTGTACCTTTAGTTGTTTTACCTTTTTGTCTTTTCCTTCTCTTATTTTTGTTATATTTAGATAGGGTATTTACTCTCTAGGCTGATTATAGCTCTTTGAGTAGTAGTTTCTAAGTTTATCCCCTTTTAAGGACCTTGTAACCCCTTTTTTGTGGCAATAAAATTCTCCTATATGGGGTTCCCCCAAAAAAACCATACTTTATTCATCATTATAAAGTACAAGAAAAATCTCTGGTACATACATAGACCTGTCATGCCTTAAGAGTCCTTATTATATGATTAGGTCCATTGTAGGGTGATGACTCTATCTTTCGATATAGTACATCATACCTCAATGTTGTACCGATCACCTCAAAAGTATCCCCTATGATGTGCCCCCCCCCCCAAATACATAAAAAAATAAACACCACAAGGCCCTCTCCTTGTTCATTAAATCCTCTCAACATTATCCTTTCTTTTGGAGATTGGAGATGTCGATCCTCAAGGGGTTCTTAGACTCATAATGTTGATTGATACACTGTGTCAACCAAAACTCTAGATAGCTCAGATGCCAACACATCCACTTGTAATGTAGGTGGTTGTGCTCGGTCATCCCTGAGTAAGTCTTCATCATTGAATGTAACTCTTAAATTTTCCTTTGAGTGGAATTCCTCCTCTTTAGTAGCGATCATCTAAGCTAAGCAGATCTCTAGATCAAGTAAGGCCTTGATTAGAGATTCCCTCATCTATTTGGATAAGATAGGGGTGTCATATATGTTTAACATTGTTGGAAACTTTCTAAAGTGAGCTAGGACATTGTAATCAACTCTCACTTAGTCCTCCACAAGCATATCCATGGGTGAAGCATCCTATGGAGGGGATATCTACTCACTGAAACCAATGACTTGCTTACCCTTATCCTGAGGTGCAACCCTAGGAGGTAGAACTTTGCCACTAATAGGTTGACTTTAGTGACTTCTTAGAATGATGAGCTTGTGGAAAGTTTTACCTTCTCATCGGGCTTACCTATGGGATCCTCAGAGTTAGTTATCTCCAAGTCAATCTTAAGAGGTGAACTTGATTGATTCAGAGAAAGATAGTATGACTTTGAATCAAAAATGGAAAGGATCAAAACTACTAGAGCTATCATTTTTATTTAGACTCAGAGAGCTTTTAATAAGAATAAAATCAAGAGCATCAGAAGTAAACAACATATAAATAGAATCAACTTTCTTCATTAATTTCTTTTAGGGTGAAGGTACATGATAGAAATCAAGTAATGTTAGAGTAAGAGATTTAGTGCTTTTATGCAGATACAATGCTCAGAAGTGAGCTAGTAGAAGAGGTGTAAACGGTGGAGGAGTCTTGGACTCGGATGGTGGCTATACTATTGGACTATCCCGAGTAAGTATGGTGAGCTGTTGCTACTACTGGGCTGTCACATTCCTTGAGTTATCCTTTACAACTAGAAAACCTTCCATGGTGTTGGAGGTTTGAGCTACTTCAGTCACCTATAAGGAAAGCTTCTTGATCATAGAAATGATTTTCTTAGAGTTTTTGGATAGGGAGATATACTAACCTTCTTTATTCTTAAAAGGATCACAAGTATCCCCAAGGATTACTCTAACAGAATTGGATGGTTGTTCTAATAAGTATTCCTTAGGGATAATTATGGCTCCCAACTTGTAGTTGCGCTCAAGCTAGCCTTTAAAAGTGATACAATCCTCTAAGACTTGGCCTAACATGTGGTGGTTGGGGCAATAGCTAGGATCATCACTCTTGCCCACTTCCTCTGACCTCTTAGGCTCTGGTAACTGAAAGTCAGGTTTCTTTAAGAGATTCTTAAAGATTTTTCTAACTACCTCCCTCTTGAATGAATATGGCTTATTCAATATATCGGCAAGAGTAGGTGGAAGTAGCTACCTGGAGATGGATATGAATATCGCTGTTGGGTAGGCTACTGAGGTGGTAGAAATGGTCATTATGGTGGTTGCGGTGGCTGGTATGATGGCTGAGGTGGTGGAAGAGGAGGGAAAAGGAGGTGCTGAGCTCAATTCTTACTACCTCTATCCACTAATAACCATAGCTTCTTCTCAAACACCTTCGCTTGGGCCTAGATGATTGGTCAAGAAAGAGTAATGCTTCTTATAGGTAGCAGCCTTGTTGATTAATTTCTCAAATATTTTGATGGTAAAGCCCTTAAGCATGAAGTCGACCGGGCCATGGATATTCTTGAGAAGAATCTTAATGGCATGTTGTTCGGATAGCTGTAGTTCGCATTTCATGCTCAGGTTGTGCCACTTGAGAATGTAATCAATAAAGGACTCGTTGACTTTTTATTTCTCTATAATGAGGTTTACTACAGTCACCCTCTGCTGAGCTCCAACAAACTTTTTGAAGAAGAGGTGCTCGAACTCAGCAAAAGTCTTCACCGAACCGTTGGATAGTTCGATGTACCAATCAAATGCAACACCTGACAGACTAATAACGAAAAGGTGAAAAAGGAGTGCATTGCTGTCACTAGTCTCGCAACAACCAGCGCTAAAATATGCAATGTGTTATCGTGGGCTCCCACTACCATCAAAGATCTTGAAGAATGGTGGCACAAAACCCTAAATAAAATAAAAACTAAATAAAAACCTAAATTTAAAAAACAAACCCAAAAATAAAAAAAATAAAACCTAAACCCTAAACCTAAAATAAACAAAATAAAATAAACATAAAGCTAAACTAAAATAAATTAAATTAAAATAAATAAAACCTAAACCTAAACATAAAATAAATTAAACCTAAACCCTAAACAAAATAAAATAAGCTAATAAAATAAACCTAAAATTAAAAAAAAACCTAAAATAAACCTAAAATAAAAAAACCTAAAACCTAAACCTAAAAAAAATAAAATAAAAACATAAACATATACCAAAAAATAAAAAATAAAACTTAAACCTAAAAAAGAAAATAAAAATAAAATTAAACTAAAAACTAAACATAAACCTAAACCTAAACCTAAAAAATAAATTAAAATAAAAAAACCCAAACTGAGATAAATAAACATAAAATAAATAAACTAAATTAAATAAAATTAAAAAATAAACCTAAATAAAAAGAAAAAAATTAAAATAAACTAAAATAAATAAAAAATAAACTAAATAAACTAAATATACCTAAACCTACCAGTTTAATTAATTTTTTTAAAAAAAAAACCCTAAACACTAAACCCTAAACCCTAAACCCTAAATCCTAAACCCTAAAACATAAAGCTAACACTAAATCCTAAACCAAAAACCTACAACCCAAAACCCTAAACCCTATAAAAATCCTAAACCCTAAACCCTAAACCCTAATACTAATCCTAAACCCTAAACCCTAAACCCTAAAACCTAAAAACCCTAAACCATAAATACCCTAAACCCTAAAAACCCTAAACCATAAACAAACCCTAAACCCTAAGCTAACCCTAAACCCTAAAAAGCCTAAACTCTAAAGCCTAAACACTAAACCCTAAACCCTAAACCCTAAACCTTAACCCTAAATACTAAACCCTAAAACCTTAAACCCTAAACCCTAAACCCAAAACCTAAAACCTAAAACTAAACCAAAAGTAAATAAAACCTAAAATAAAATAAATAAAACCTAAACCTAAATAAAAATAAATAAAATAAAATAAAACCTAAATAAAACCTATACCATACCTAAAAATAAAATAAAATAAAAAATAAAATAAACTAATAATGTAAATAAAACCTAAACTAAACTATAAAATAAAATAAACCTAAGAAAAAAACCTAAATAAAATAAAACTAAATGTAAAATAAAAATAAAATAAATCTAAAGAAAATAAATAAAAACTAAATAAAAAATAACCTAAAGATAAACCTAAAATAAAACCTAAAAAATAAATAAGATCCAAACCAAACTAAAAAATAAAACTATATGTAAAATAAAATAAAATAAACAAAGTAAAATAAACCTAAACCTAAACTAAAATAAATAAAACCTAAAATAAACTAAGCCTAAACCCTAAACTAAAAAATAAAATCTAAAATAAAAACTTAAAACCTAAACCCTAAACCCTAAACCGTAATAAGCTAAAAATCTAAACATAAACTAAATTAAACCAAAAAATAAAATAAATAAAAAAACCTAAAAAAATAGAATGAAAAAATAAAATAAAATAAAAACATAAATTAAAACCTAAACCTAAACCTAAACCTAAAAAGAAAATAAAATTGAAAATAAAAGCTAAAATAAAATAAAATAAATAAAAACCTAAACTAAACTATATAAAAAAACCTAAATAAAATAAAAACTAAACCTAAAATAAAAATAAAATATAAAAATAAAAAACTTAAAGCTAAAAATAAACCTAAAAGTAAATAAAAAATAAAACCTAAACCCTAAACTAAAAAAAACCTAAACCTAAAATAAAAATAAAATATACCTAAACCTAAACTATGATAAATTAAACTAAAATAAATAAAGCCAAAACCTAAACATAAAATAAACTAAACCTAAACCTAAACATAAACTTAAAATAAACCTAAACCTAAACTAAAAAAGAATACCTAAAAATAAACCTAAAATAAAAATCTAAAACCTAAACCTAAAGAAATAAAATAAAAACCTAAACCTACACCTAAAAATAAAAAATCAAACCTAAACCTAAAATATAAAATAAAAATAAAACAGGGCTAAAAAATGAACATAAACAAACCTAAACATAAACCTAAAAGATAAACTAAACTAACTAAAAGTAAAAAAAAACCTAAATAAAAAAATTAAATAAATTAAAATAAAAAAATAAACAAAATAAACCTAAACCTACCAGTTTACTTAATTTGACAAAAATTGAAATAAATAAAAATAAAAAAATAAATAAAAATACTTGTGGTGTCTATTTTTGGTTCATGTGTTTGTGTGTATGTATGTGAGGGGATACCACGTAGATTTGATGATGTACTTATTGAGGTGATCGGGTACGACATCAAAGAATAGTGTACTATCTCGAGATAGATGTCACTACCTATAATGGACCTAATCACCTAAAAAGACCGGTGAAATTTTTTAGATTTTTTAAGATGTATACTTCCATCTTCAATCTATTGGGATAAAATGAAGATAAAAATATACTCTTTTATGCATTTGGACACCATGTAGATCTGTAGATGTTCTTATTAGGGTGATCAGGTATGACATTGAGGAGAGGTGTACTATCTTGAAAAAAAGAAGTCACCACCCAACAATGGACCTAATCACCTCAATAAGGACTCCTAAGGACAATGCACATGTGTACAGAGATTCTTCCCTACTTTACATGGAAAAGTAAAGTAGAGTTTATTTTAAACGGTTTGTTAAGTTCCCTAAGTCAGCATAGTTAATTACATCAAGGAAGGGGATTCCTTAGAATACTCTCGATTAAGGTAAATGATCATTCTCCAAAGATTTTAATAGGTAGGACTATCAATCAATTAGTTTATTTTTAGAAGATCAAATGATTGATCAAAAGAGGGAGTTATTATCGAAAGGAAGATAGAGATGCTCATGATACTATGAAACCTAGCGAGCATCTCAAACTATCTTATGGTTGGGCTTTATATTTTTGAAATTGATTTAATTTGTTTGAGTTGAATTTTTCAATAGAAATTTAGGGCTTATGAATCCACAACACAAGATTATGAAAATGCCTAAGAGGTGAAGATTTATACTTGTGGCCCACAAAGGGGAGAAGCAACCTCATAACCTAAATCTAGGGAACTTTGGCGAGGGCCAAAAGCACAACCTAAATCTAAGGAAAAAATGGGTATTTGGTTTGCCTCCATAAGAGAGGACAAACCACGCGACTACTTGGACTTACAATGACCTAGGGGTAGCTACCAACTAACTCCTCCTATGATTTTAAATTCATGTAGGCAAGTCATATGCTTTATGCAAGATAGTTGGGATGTTATTTATTTAGAAAGAGACTAAGTCCTTAAACTCACTCCCTAAGAGACTAGATCATGTAAGGGCATAAAAAAGACCTAGATCTAATGCAAATCGTATTACATTTTATTTTTATTTTTGGACAATCATTTGACTCAGGATTATAGGATTCATATGCCTAATGCATGAGAAATAAGATTATGGGCCAAAAATCAGCGAGAATGGGGAGGTATGTTTCCACCACGGCTCTCATAAGTCAAGCCAAGTTCTCTGGCAAAGGTGGAAGCCCTTCAATCAAGAGTAAAACAATATGCTTTTGTGCATGATGTTATAAAAGAAACACTCATCCAGCTAAGGGGTTGCTAATTCTTTTATCTTGATTTTAACTTAGGCTTTAAATGAAGTTTTGAGTTATTTATTTTTAATTTTGAGTTGATTAATTTGGTAAAAGATTTTTTTTCTAAGAGCCTAATCATCATCCAGGTCATACATCATGCAAGAAAAAAACTAAGAAAAGGATGCCATCTTAATGCACAAGCTAAACAAAACATCAAACATTTTATAAAGCCAATACAAAAGAATAAAAGACCATTTGTGGTCGGGCTCCACCGCATAAACCTGAAAATAAATTGGGTAGTAGAGCTCCACCCTTATACAACCCAGATTACAAATGAGTTAATTACAATCAAGTAAGGAAATTCATGTTATTGGGGTCTTCATTCTTCACTTCTTCATTCTTCTTTTCTTCTTTCTTCTTCTTTCCTTCTTTTTTCTTTGGTTTCTTCTTTTGGATGGTTGGAATGCGGATGCTCCAAAGGCTTTACATGGTACATAAGATGAGATCTTATGACAAATGCTCGTCCTATTCCCCCATAATAATCATTCCAGAATCATGATTGCAAAAATTACATGAAAAGGAAAAGTAAATCTAACTAACACCTATAAAACAAAGATTAGATAAACATACCATACAAATCCCAAGCATCTATATTGGACTTAGCAGCCCACACATGGGTAACCAAGTCCACCTAGCCTATTGGATTATGCTTAGGGGTATAAGCACCTGCACAACAAAAGCAATTATATTTTTTATTACATCACCCCTTAACCATAAGCCCCTGTTGAAAATAATGATTAGACTAAATCATCCTACCATTCATTCTATGAACATACACCCTAACTTCTAGATTAAAATATAACATCACAAAATAAAAGCAAATATCAAACCAAGCACCACCCTAATCTAAAGCTAGAAGTGGTGACTTAATCTAATGTGTGTGCTTTAAAAGGTTTGTGCGGTATGCTTAGCTATGGCTTTAAGGTTTGGATTTTCTAAGTATGAAGATATTCAACTTAGATGGGTGGTTTCATTTAAGTTTTTTAGTTGATTTTGGTCAATTATATTTGATGATTTATTCTACTTTAGTTGAACCTACTTAATTACTAAAGGTTGTAAAGAGAGGGAAAAGAGAAGAGAACTTCTCTTTCCTTCCCTACCCTAAGTAATTTTTAAAGAAGATTCATGATTGATTTTGTTTAGTGAATGTCTTATTATGTGTTTTAATTAATCTTAAGTTTAGATCAACTCTAAATAAACCTATTCAAAAAGAAAGACATTTTAAGATTAAGTAAAGTGAATTAATATTACAAAACACACATCACTTCATTTTTATCCCAACATGTATAACATGCATATAAATGAATCTTATGCATATCTGTACATACAAATGAATATGTTTAGCACACTTTATGATGAATGCTAAGTGAGTTGCTTAAGAAACTTTGAATGCTTTATGATGCATAATTTTCATTAAGTAGAAAAGATGTTTTCTTATCCATTTTTAGATGCACACATGTATGTATGAAAGGCATAAGTGAGTATTCCGCCATTGTTAGCACCAAGGGTGTAAGGTACAAGACCTACTTAGGGCTACTTAAAGCCTCACAATCTCGAGGTTGTCCAAACTGATATACCACTTTCCTTAAATACAATCACTTGTACAAAAGAAATGAATGGAAAAAGAAAGATGCAAAAAGTTTGTATTTATTTATTTGTTTTGTTTATGTAATTTATATGTACAAGTGTGGATGCACCTTTTAAGTAATAGCATAGGAATGAATAGGAATGAGGTTAGGCAAGTGTTATGTTCTTTTCAAATAAACTATACACTTTACCAAATACTATTCAAAACTATGTTAAAAGAAAAGAGAAGGAAAGCCACACTATGCACATCTTTATATTTATATCAACATACAAGCTTATAAATAATTATGAGTAGCACACCTTCAATTTTAAGTGTTTGATTTATAGATTTTGAAAATGGTTTTGAATTTAGTAGTGATAATAGAAAATCATATTTTACTTTAGCCAAAACATGTAATTTGACATAAAGAAAACATTTCATTTTTAATTTGATTTTTGAAAAGAATGAATGGATGAAATTCATATGACATACACATTTAGCATGTTAGGAAAGAACTAAAGTGATGAAAGTATGTAAACACATTCACCCTACTTAATTTCTAAAGACAATCTTATGAAATAAGAAAGCTTAAAGCAAATCAAGTTATTTTTAAAGAAAGTTTGATCTTGTTTTAAGTTTGATTTAATTTAAGAAATGTGAGGTGATTTTTCTGTTCCTAACCCATTCCCACATATGTTTGTTATTTTAGTTTAATTTTTAGGTAATTAGATCAACTTTATGCTTTAGTTAGGTTAAGGTATGAATTAAGTATGTTAATTACCCTTACTATACCACCTTAGCATGCTTAATCAAATAATTATGAGCCAATGAGATGATATAAAACCACATAGGATTTTAAATCACAATGCACCTAGGAAAGAAAGGTAATGGAATTGGCTCATGATTAATGATTAATTAAACTAAGGAGTTTAACTTAAGTACTTTCATAACTCCTCTCACACATGTGAGTTTTGATTTCCTTAATGTACTTAGGTTATTGAACTCCTAAGAATCTACCTAAGATAGATTAATTGAGTTCTAGGAAGTTTTAGAATTTTATGAAATTAATTAATGGGGCAATTAGTGAATTAACCCTTAATTAAGGTTGGATTAAAAAAGGAAGGGGATTTAAAGAATATCTTAAGAAAACTATCCCAAAATTATTTCCTAAAACTCATATTCACTTAATCAAAAGTTGATTGACTCAATCATAGGGTTAAACAACTAATTATACCCTTAATTAAGTTTAATTATATTAAGGGATTATTAAGAAATGAACTAGCAATTCCCCTAATTAAACTACCAATAAATCCAAAGAAAATTAGGGGATGCAGGAGTCATCCCGCTAATTATGCATAAGAAGTTTGGGATTAATTAGTGGAGAAATTAGAGGGGAATTAGTAAAATAACATTCCTAATAAAACCTAATCTAAAGAAAAGCACTATTCAAAATCCATTGAAATCTTTTTTAAAATATTTTATGCTCAATTATCTATCCAATGCAATTTATTTCATATTTTTTTTTTATTTTTATAGGCTTAGATATGAATTTAGGAAGTTTCCATGACTAATTAGATAATTTAATAGCCTAATTAAATGTTTAATCCCGTCAGCACCATGTGGGCTGCTGACGTGGCATGCACTTTCCATGTGGTGCAACAGGATTCGATATTTAAGTTATCACATCATAGCGCTACATCAATGGTGGCACTAAGAGCTTTCTCCTCACCCGTTCGATCAAGGATCGGATGACTGAGGTTAAAGTCACGGTTCTAAAGGGAGGAAATGTGTGATCTATTTGTCTTTGATCAAGGCCATCCATCTAAAATGTACGGATGGACGACCCATGATCCTTCCCTATTCTTCACTGTGAGGAATGAACACTATCCATCTTTTAGGAGAAGATTCGAGCTCGATTGAGCTCAGATTGGATTGAAACTCAACCCACACCATCTAGAGGGAAAGGGGATCACATCTAACAGTTGGAATTTCATGGGGTGACACTTTTCTTCACAAAGGACTAGACCACATCTAGATTAAGCTCAATTTTATGGCATACCTCATCTGAGGTGATCACCAGCACTCGATTCCCTTAGAGAAGCTTCGTCTAGTGGAGACGAAGCTTTATTGAAGTTTGGAGGCTCTAAGGTTGGGTAGATCCTCTTATGGGCAAACTCCTCATTGACTTAAGCTCGGTCTTGATCTAGGTGACTCCTCCCTTGCCTTAGTAACTTATGTGAAGGCTTGGGTGAGTTCAATCAAGTTCCTTGAGGGTTCTTGCAAAGGGAATTAAGTGAATTTGGAGTGTGGAGTAAGTTTGATTTTGAGTGGAGCTCCACTTTTTTCAAGCTATGAAAGCAGAGAAAATGGAAAATAGGAATTTCTTGAGAGAGCTTGGGGAGGCTAGGAAATCACTTCTCTAGCTTCCTCTTGCTCAAGCAAATTGGGGAGAGTCAAGATTGAATTGAATTAAGGGGAATATATCTCCCCCTTGAAGGATCAGACGGTCGTGCCTTCACTTGCTATTTTCATCTAATTAACCCTATTCAATGGGTTGTTTGATTTGTTTAGAGAGGCATGTCATTCAGTTTTGGCCAGAGGAGGAGTGAGTGAGGTGGCCATGTGCTTAAACAAAGTGGACGGAGGATTCCATGTGGCCATTTTCAAAGGAGGTGGTCAGTTTTAGCTTTAGGCTAGGTTGGGATGACCCAAACCCATTGGGTTGGGTGCACCACACTCCTTAGTGTTCACTTGATCCACTAAGAGGGTGCCAAGTGGTTATGGAGAGGATTTGATCAAATTGCAAGTGGATTTGACCAAAATTTACCCTTTGACCTAGGGGTAGAAAGCTCAATTGGCTTGGATTTCATTTTGAATATGTTTTATATGTTTGAAAAATGGGTTAGGCCAAGTTTCATTGAATTTGGAGTTAGTTTGATGTGATTTAGCTCATGTTGACCCATTTAGGTCAAAATCGATCAACTTGGGTCAAGTTGACCAATTGGTCAAATTGGGTCAAACCAAAGGTTGGGTCAAGTTCATATGACCATTTGAAATGTTTTGGTGGCTTTGGTTTGATTCAATTTAGTTTAGGTTTGAATTTGGTTCAATTTAGTTCATTTAGGTCAAATGGGTCAAGTTGACCAATTTGTCCCATTGGACGTATTTGGGTTAGGTCATGGGTTGGTTTATGTTTTTTTGGTTATTTGAAATGGATTGGTATCTTTGTTTCCAATTAATTTTGGTTAAGTTTTCATTTGGCTCAATTTGACTCTTTTAGTCAAGTTGGGTTTATGGTTAATTGGGCTAGGTTAGGTCTAGTTGGCCAATTGAATCTTTGGTCAAGTTCAACAAGTGACGTGGAATGAACTTGACCCATTGGATTTGATCAATTTGGCTTAGATCAAGTTTTGACACATTTTAACTTTTTAAGTCAAGTTGGGTCAACTTAGGTCAAGTGGCCAATTGGGCTTGGTTAGGCTCAAATGTTGACTTATTCAAGTTCAAAAATTGGTCATGAATGAACTCAGATCAATGGTTTCAATCAATTTGGCTTATGATGGATTTTGGCTATGTTGGGTTTCATTTTGGCTAAGTGTTGACTTGGTCAACCCTTAAGTTTGACTTGGTTTGACCCAATTTGAGTGATTGATCATCTCATCATGATTGTTGATCATGATGAGAGGCTTAGGTGGGTTTAGTTCAATCCAATTTGGTTAAGATTAGAATTTGGCTTATAAGGGGTACTTTAGGTCACTTTGGGTCAAGTGAGCCTGAGTGGGTCAAATGTATTGATCAAAGCTTGATTTGAGTTTGATTGAACTCACATATGGACTTATGATTGAAATATAAATCCATTTGCAAGAGATTAGAATTCAAATGGGTTTTGATTCATTTGACAATTTCAAGTTCAAAGGGTGAACATGAGTTTGATTTGGGTTTGATTTTTGAATTGAGTTTTGTTAAGTAATTGGAAAAATCAAAGTTTGGCTTGATTTGAAATAAATTAGCTAAGTTCAAGAGTTTGACTTAAAAGGCTTAGGTTGAATTTTGATTGAATTTGAGTTTGATTTTTGGAGTTAGTTTTCATTGTTTGAATTTATATTTCATTTATATATGTGAATATAAATGAGAATATAAATGGTTTGTGAGAAAATTTCATGAATTTGAAGTGATTTGAACTTGATTTGGGCTAAGTCCTTAAGAGGGAATCAAAGGGACTTAGGATAGATTTTGAGAATTTGGATTTGATTTTTGGATTTGGTTTGATTGATTTGAATTTATATTTCATTTATATATGTGAATATAAATGAGAATATAAATGAGTTGTGAGAAAATTTCATGAGTTTGAATTTTATTTAAGTCCATAAGAGGGAAATCAAAGTGACTTAGGAAAGGTTTTTAAATTTGATTTGGATTTCAATCATGGGTTTCAATCATATGTTTCAATCATAGGTTTCAATCACTTGGAATTGATTTTATTTTGGAGGAAATCAATCAAGTTGGAATTGATTTAGGTTTGGAGAAAATCAATTAAGCTGGAATTAATTTGAGTTTGACTTGAAAGAAGGAAGTGAGGAATGTGGTTCAAGCTTTAGGGTAGGCAAATTTTCCTAACACCCCTAAGGCATGACCTATTCCTATGGATAACTCTTCTAAGTCTCTAGGGATAGGTTGAGTGTCCACCTAATTTCTAGTTGTTTCTTAAGACTGAGGAACTCTTAAAATCTAAGAGAAGTCCTATGCCTAAGATGGAGGGGTTGAGGGCTCATTCTAAAATGAGGTCAACATACCCCTAAAGCATGATGGGTCTTGAATATGCAGAATTTTCCCTACTTTACATGGAAAGAGTGGCGGGTTTATTTAGCGGGTTCATTAAGTTCCCTATGGAGGCAAGCCTCCATAGTTAATTACATCCTAAGGAAAGTGAATTTCTTAAGAATACCCTCGATTAAAGTAGACGATTGTTGTCTCCAAAGAATTTAAAGATAGGACTATAATTATATTGGTTGTATTTTATAAGATCAAATGGAATAGATCAAGAAAGGGAGAGTTATTATCAAAACTAAAGGAGATGAGTAAGGAGTTCTCATGATACTAGAAAACCTAGTGAGCACTCTAATCTATCCTATGGTTAAGCTTTATATATTTGAAATTGAAGAGATTTATTCATTCGAGTTAAAATTTTATTAGAAATCTAGGACTTATAATTCCACAATACAAGATTATGGAAATGCCTAAGAGGTAAGGATTTATGCTTGTAGCCTATAAAAGGAAACAATAGCCTCAGATTCTAAATCTAGGGAGCTTTGGCAAGGGCCAAAGCATGACCTAAATCTAAGGCAAAAGTTGGTATATGATTTACCTCCACAAGAGAGAGTAAACCACCTTACTGCTTGACTTCTTACTGCCTAGATTGGTAGCCAAATAACTCCTCCTATGCTTTAAATCCATGTGGTCAAGTCATATGCTTTGCAAGATGGTTAGACTGTTATTTATTTAGAAGAGAAACTAAGTCCTTAAACCCACTCACTAAGAGACTAGAGTATGAGGGGTATGGATAATGACTTAATCTAATGAAAATTTTTATCAAGTTTTATTTAATTTGGGACTCTTTATTTTGACACTGGCTATAGAATTTTGTATGCCTAAATGCATGAGAAGTTGATTATGAGCCAGATCAAAAGGGAAAGAGTTATTCTTCCATCATAGGATCCCAAAGCTTAAGCCTATTTCTATCTAGAAAAGATGGAAGCCCTCTCTTAATAAGAGTGAAATAAGATGGTTATGCATGATGTTCAACATACAATCATCCAGCTTAGGGATTTCTAAATATTTTATTATCTTTATTTAATGCCTATGCTTTCATATGAGGATATGAATTGTTTTAAAATTTTAGTTATGAGTTGTTAGTGGGATAGAAAATATATTTTTATCCTAAGAGCTAATAATCATCGGCCACACAATCAGTCATAAAGAAATTATGAAAAGACATGTTATTTCTAATGCATAAACTAAACAGAACATCAAATCATTCTATAAAACAATCACAAAAGAATAAGCGTATTGGGTACCATTTAACCCAAAAGAAATATTGTTAGGCAAGCTCTATCCTTGTACATCCCAGCATAATGAAAGAATAATTACAATTATAAAATGATAAGTGTTATGGGGGTCTTTATTGTTCATCCCCCATTCTTCACTCTTCATCATTCATTTCTTCATTTTGATTTGCTCCATTTTTTTCTTCCTTTTGGCTTGATTAGGATATAGCTTGCTCCAAAGGCATCACATGGTATATAAGACTTGGTCTTATATAAAATGCTCCTAATCCATAAAATTATCTTAATCCTAATGCAATTACATTAAAATAAGGAAAGTAAATCTAGCTACACAAAATAAATGTTAGCTTAACACACCATACAATTATATGAACAATTTGGACTTAACACCCACACATGGTTAACCAAGCCCACTTGTTCTAACTTTATATAAGGTATAAACCACAAAAGCATTTATATTTTTTATTAGTGGTCCCCAAGCATGACCCACATAAAGCATGATTAGTCTAATATCATCTAAACTACACACATACACATCGGTCTAAATAATATATCAAAACCAAACATACACCAAACCATTCACCATCCTAACATAAAGCTAGAAATGATGAATTAATAATGTGTGCATGTGTTAAGGCTTATGTGGTATGTCTAACTAGGCTTTAGAGTTATAATTTGCTAAGTGTGAGGGATTAAATATATAAAGGGTTGATTTCTATTAAAGTGTTTAATTGATTTGAAGATTTTACTTAGTGTTTTCTTTTGTTTCATATAGCCTACACTTAGGAACTAAGTGTTATAAAGAGAAGAAAGAGAGGGAATCTCTTTTTTATCCTTACCTTAAGTCATTTCTAAGGCAAGTTAATTAATTAATTTCCTTTAGTGAATAGTTTATTATATGTTTTAATTAACCTAAGTTTAGTTCACTAAATAACTATTCAATAAGAAAGGTATCTTAAGATTAATTAGAATGGATTACTATCACATAACACACATTCATTCATTTCTTTCCATCATGTATATCATGCATATGAGTAAATCTTAAGCATACTTATACATGCAATTTGCATTTTTAGCATACTTGAATGATGAATGCAAAGAATGTGTTTGGAATTTAAATATTTCATTTTTGATTGAATTATGAATGCATGCTATTACATAGAAAGAGATTTTTCATCCATTAGCTAGACACATTCACATGTATAAAAGTTTTAAGTGAGTACGTCACCATTATTTTTTACACTAGGGTAAGGTACAAGACCTACTTAGGGCTACTTAAAGCCTCACAGCCTCAGGATGTCCAGACTAATATACCACTTTTCTTAGATACATGTAGATGTATAAGCAACTATAAGGATAGGAAAACTCATGCAAAAGTTGTGTTTGATTTATGATTCTTATTCATTGGCCACATCATACATACATATGTATAAGAGTTTTAAGTGAGTACGATGCCATTTTTTTTTGCACCAGGGGTATACGGTACAAGACCTACTTAGAGCTACTTAAAGCCTCGCAGTCCTAGGGTGTTCAAAATAATATACCACTTTTTTCATATACATATGAATGTACAAAAAGAGCCACATGAATAAGGAATCATGCAAGAATTCATATTTAATTTGATAGTATGATTTACATATGTGATATGAAATTCTTCTAAGTCTTAACATGGAGATGCATAGGTAGATTTAGGCAAATGTTATGTTCTTTTCAAATGAACTATACACTTGCAAATCTATGTGAATCCATGTTAAGATAGGAAAGAGAACTTCATATTACATCTTGTATTATCATCACATGCAAACTTATAGATATTTGTAATTAACATTACTTCATTTATATAATAATTGATTTATAGGCTTTTGAAAATAGCTTTTAATTTAGTGTAATAATAGTCACACCATATTTAATTTAAGTCAACACATGCAATTTGACATAAAAGAAATATTTCATTTATTAATTTTAAAAGAAATGAATGCATGATTTCATATGGTAAGAAATATTTAGCATGATTGGAAAGAAATAATGGAATGTAAGCACATGATTTCATTCATCCCAATTAATTCTAAGGATAATCACATTAAATAAGGCTATTTAAAATAAACCAAAATTCTTTAAAGATATTTTCAACTTTGAGTTTGATTTGATTTAGGAAATATGAGAGAGGTTTGCTAATCCTAACCATTTCCCCATGTGTGAATTAATTTGGTTTAATGAAGAATATTTAAGTTGATTTTATGTTTTAATTTGGTTAAGGTATGAATTAAGTGAATTAATTAACCCTTACCTATATCACCTTAAGTTAATTAACTAATTAATAATAAGCCAATATCATATGCAACCATATGAAAAGTAAATTTGCAATGCTCTAAGAAATGAAAGGGGCTGCAATTGGCTTATGATTAATAGTTAATTAAGCTTAAGGGATCTCACTTAATTACTTTTATGATTTTCTCACACATGTGAGCCAACCATAATTTCATTATCTCTCACCTTGGGTTATTGAACACCCAAGGAGCTACCAAGATCAATTAAGGTTGCTTAGGTGTGGATAATTGATTTTTTTAATTTTAATTTCATTAAGCTTTTAATTAATTGATTAAACACTTTGGTTATGTTTTAATTTGAATGATGAAATTAACTTAGGGGAAAGGATCAAGGGCAAGGCCCCAATCCTAATCCCTAAATCATTTTAAACATTCAATTAGATTTATTTTATCTTGAAGATTAATCACTTAATTAATCAATTAATCATTTCATTAACCATTAATTAATTTGATTTTAAAGGTAAAGAAAACTTAGGAAATGAATTAGAAAAGTATCCCAATCACATCCTAAGTTATCTTATTGTTCAACATAGGTATGTTTAAATGATTAATCAAGTTATTATTCATTCATTAATTATGATTAATTAAATTAAGAGAGTGATTAGGGCTTGATTTTTCTTAAGTAATCAATCAAAAAAATAAAAGAGGTAGAGGTCATCCCCTAAACATCCACAAAATTTGAGATTAATTGAGTGTTTAATTAAGGTGTAATTAAAATTAATATATTTTTTATAAAACCTTATTATCTAAAAGCACTACTCAAAATAATTAATAATTTTCAAGATTACTCAAATATCTTCAAAATGAGCTAAGTTTGTATTTTTTTTTGGATTTTCTATAATTAGTTATGATTTTAGGAAGTTTCAGGATTAGAAACTAATTGATTAGCCCTAATTAAAGCCTTAATCCTATCGGGTCATGTGGAGGCTAATGCAGTGCACTAACACGGTGTGCTTTCCACATGGTGTGATGGAATTGGCTATTTAAGTAGAGTCATCGCTCGAGGTGGCGGAGCTTTCTTCACGGATTGTCCGATTTAAGATCGGACGGCCACGATTCGATCTGCAATTTAGGAAAGGAATTAAAGGATCCACCATAAGATTTGGTCAGAGCCATTCATTATAATTATGCGGGATGGATGACTCATGATCTATCCCGGCAGTGATGAAAAAATGGATGCCATCATCTTCCCTCATTGATCAGCTCACCCAAGCTCAAATTGTCTCAAATTCTTCCCACCGGAAGGAGCACACACATCCAATGATAAAATCCATGAATTTTGAATTTCTTTCATAAGGACCAACCCACTTTTCCATACAAGGCTTGGTTTGAAAATTACCTCACCTAATGTCGGTGTAACAGAGGTAGCTTCTTAGTTGGTGAGGCCTATTGAAAAGCTTTGAACTTGATTTGGTGATGCTGGTTGACCAATCCACACACAAGCTCACTCATCGAACTTCTCTCATGCTTGGAAGGCTTGAGAAATTGGTTTGCTGATAGAGTATGGTGATGGTGGGTGAAAGGAATTTGGATTTGATTTGTGGAGAGGAGTATTGCTCGAGGGGTGTCTATTTGCTTGCTCAGAGAAGAGGAATGCCGATTAAGGAGGGCTTGGGGATTTTTGGAAACACTCTAAGGGGTTTTAGAATTGGCTTAGGAAGGCTCATGACGTAATTTACCTTCTTTTCTGCTCAAATTGAGGGGGTATACCCCTCAATTTCCCATGATCGATGGACGACAATGCACACATAAATTGCACTAGCTAACCAGATGTCGGACTTGTCTCCATCAAGTAAGGGTGGCAAGCCAGGGATGGGAGGAGTGATGATCGGCTACCATAGATCCATTGTGCAAGGGTGCAAGGGCTTGGATCCAATGGGTGCTCGATTTGGGTTGGAGGTGAGTCAACTCACCTCAAAGGACTTTAGGGTGGGTGGCTAGGTGGGTCGGAGAAGGTTCATGGAGTGCTAAAGGGGCGCCATGGGATGGGAGTTGACTTGGCTTGGATCCATTGGTTTTGAGTTTAAATCCTATGGTTTGATGGCTAAGCCCCTTGGTGGGGCCCAATTAGCTTTTGGGGAGGTCTTAGGCTGACCTAGGGTGAGTTTAAGCTGAGTTAGGTCAACCCACAAGATTCCATAAGTTGGATTTGAGTGGTTTGGCTTGGATTGGTCAAATAGGTTCCATTTGGGCTAGTTTGGGTTTGGTTGGCCAATTGATCAAATTGAGTCAAACCAATGCTTGGGTTAGGTTCATATGATGATTTGGGATGTTTTGGTTCAATTAATTTGGATTGGTTTGGCCTAGATTTGGATTTGACTCATTTGGATTCAAAAGGGTCAAATTGGTCAATTGACCAATTTGACTTGACCAAAGTGGGTTAGCTATTGAGTCAAGTTCAATTGGTTGATAGAAAATGATTGTAGGCTTTGGTTTGGTTTAATTTGGAATTAATTTGAATTTTGGCCATTTTGACCATTTAGGTCAATTTGGGCTAGGTTGGGTTAAGTTGACCAATTGGTCAACTTGGACTCAATCATGGCTTTGGTCAAGTTCAATAAATGATTTGGGATGAACTTGAGCAATTAGTTGCAATCAATTTGGATCAAATCATGATTTGACCCATTTTAGCCTTTTAGGACAATGTGGGTCAACTTAGGTCAAGTGACTAATTAAGCTTGGTTTAGCTCGAGGATTTGGTCATGTTTAATCATTGATTATGAGTGAGTTTGAGTTAATGGTTTCAATCAATTTGGCATATAGTGGATTTTGGCTAGTTTGGGTTTCATTTGGGTTAAATGTTGACTTGGTCAAAGGCTAGTTACTTGGTTTGACCAAATTCAATCTCACAGATTGATCACCCATGATGATTGCGATCATGATGTGAGGTTTAGATGGGCTTTTCAATCCAATTTGGGTTGGATTAGAACTTGTCTTAGAAAGGTCCTTTAGGTCGCTTTTGGTCAAGTGAGCCTAAATGGGTCAATTGGCTTGATCAAGGTTTGATTCAAGTTTAGTTGAACTCACATATGAGCTTAGGATTGAAATATAAATCTATTTGAATTGGTTTGGAGCCAAGTGGGTTTTGGTTCATATGATAATTTCAAACCAAAGGGGTTAACTTGGGATTAATTTGTGTTGACTTTGATTTGGCTTGATAATGGTGGTTTATGTTTATATTTGGATCAATGATTGAAGGAATAATTGAATCATGAAGAAGTCCAGGGGTTTTGAGTTGATTTAGATGTCATTTAGCCAAGTTCAAAAGTTTGGCTAAAAAGGATAAAATTGGAAAATTAATTTGATTTGAGTTTTTCTTTGGTCATTTGAATTTATATTTCATTTATATTTATGAATATAAATGAATATATAAATGGGTTATGAGAAAATTACTTGAGTTTGGAGTGATTCAGAAGCAAATTTCATTAAGCTTAGGGATGTAGGTCAAAAGAGGCTAATTTGGATCTTGAATTGGTTTGATTTATTTTTGGTCGTTGGAGGGTGGGTTTCATTTATATTTATGAATATAAATAAAGGAATGATTGATTTATAAAGAAATCAATCATGTTTTATTTGGATCAAGATTTGATTCTTATGGAGGTGGGTCCATATGGCTTAGAAAGGGTCTTGATTTGATTTATTTTGATTTGATTTGAATGGTTTGAATTTGGATTTCATTTTATATGAATATAATATGAATAAAAAGAATGATTGATTTATAAAATTAATCATGTTTGGTTATTTTGGATCAATATTTGATTAGGCTTATGGAGGTGGGTCCATATCTTAGAAAGTCTTGATTTAGTTTGATTTATTTTGATTTGAATGGTTTGAATTTGGATTTCATTTATATTTATGAATATAAATAAATAAATTGATTTATGAAGAAATCAACTGAGTTGATTTGAAGGAGTTTTGGCATATGAAGGTGGTTCATATCTTAGAGAATTTGGAATTTGAATTTAATCATGGTTTCAATCATTTGGAGTTTGGAATTGATTTGTGATTTGGAATTTGATTAAATTTGATAATTAGAAAATCAATTGGATTGGGGTTGATTTGGATTTGGTTAAGGTTAAGATAAAAATCAAAGAGCTTAGAAAGGATTTAGGGTTTAAATTTAGTGGATTTCAATCCTTGGATAGTTGGACTTGATTTTGGGGTTTGAGTTTGAAAGAAGGAAGCAAGGATTGGGTTTGATCTATAGGATTAGCAAGTCCTCCTAAATTCTTAAGGCACAACCTATTCTTATGGCTAACTCTTCTAAGTCCCTAAGATTAGGTTAAGTGTTCACCTAATTACTAGAAGTGTCTGAAGACTAAGGAACTCTTAGTGTCTATAAGAGTCATAGATCTATGATGAGGAAGCGAGCTCACTCCAAAGTAAGGTCAACAAAGGGCCCAATAAGTGTGGTGTGATTGACAAGGCACACATGCGTGTGGCGAGATCAACAACATCTAAAGGATCACAAATACTAACAAAAATGATCTAATCTTAAACCTGAGATTTAGAAGGAATCAAGATCATAGTGCAATGCAACTCCACTCATGCCAAGGGAATAAGGGAGGAAGAAGGAATCCAAGGGATCAAGCATGTGAACCTTCCACTAGGAAGGTTATTATCCACCAGATAAGAGGTTTGGATTTGGATGTAAGGTATGATTTGGGTAGAGTATCTATTGGGGATTAGGATGTATAAGCCACCGGAGATAGATGCATGAACCTTCCACTAGGGAAGTAGGTTTAGGTTATCCACTAGGGATAAAGGGGGTTTGAATTTCTTTTGAAGGTGCATTTGCTAGGGAATGCAAGTTTGAATTGGATTTAATTGACTCCACTGAGGAGGTCGGGATGATTGATGTCTCGCTGGGAGAAGTTCATTGATTATTTGTTTTAAGTTTTAGATTTCGAGATGGACCCTGTCAGTTTGCGATAAACTGCATTGAGAAGGGGCTATGTCGGCCTAGGCCTATTTCAGATTTACCAATCTAAAGGGGTAGTCCACCAGCCACATGGTAGAATTATCTGACCTTAGGGGTTGCCTTTCAATGTACAATAGCTATGCTAGAGAGAAAGCATAGCAGACTTACATCTCTAAAAGTAAGGGACAACCGTTGGGGTGATTTATTAGATGTAACAAATCAGACCCTACCTAAGGCGACTATTGAGTAAATATCTCTAGGGGACTTATATCAACTAAGAAGTAGTCAAGATAATGTCATTTGATTAAATCACATTTATTTTAATTTCATTTATTTTAATTTGATGGATCCCCTCGATGTGCGATGGATCCATTAAGAAGGGACTAAAATCAGCTTAGACTTATCTTAGATTTACAAATCCAAAGGGATAGTCTACCGGTAGTGAGGTAGAACTAACCAACCCATGGGGTGCCTTTCGGTGTGCAATGGTCAAGTTAAGAAGAAAGTACGGGGACTCACATCCTCCTACACAAGGAACCATTGGGCCAATCGATTGCTTGTGCAACAAATCAAACCTGACCTAAGGCTACCCATTAGTTTGTGACGGTCGTGCTGGAAAGAATGCATAATAGACTTATATCTTCCAAAGAAAAGATGACTGTCAGGGTGACTCATTGGTGGCACAACAAGTTGAATCTGACCTAAGGGTGATTATTGAGAGAGTGCCAACCTAGAGACTTATCTCAACTCAAAGTAGTCAGGCAATTTCTAAAGGGAGTTTTTCTAACACTACCCTAAAGATAGGATGTCTGCTTGGGAAAGAGGTCGCTAGGGGCTTGAATTCCTAATCCACAAGCGAAGATATGTTTTGTTTGTTTTATATTTGCATGGACCCTGTTGGTTTGTGAGGGACCATACTGATAAGGAGCTTACATTAGCCTAGTCCTATCTCATACTTACTAGACCAAGGGACAATCTACGCATCTGCTGAATAAATTCTCCAACCATAAGGGTGGCTACTAGGAAAGGGGGACTATCTAATCCAAGAGTAGCCTGGACAGTGTTTAAATGGGGTCGCTAAGGATGTGATCTAAGTAGAGTCTCCACTGGGGCAGTGCTGCTGGGGGAGTTATCCAAAACCCTGCAAAAGAAAGCCTGTGGGTATTTAGTGGCCAACTCAAGGAGAAAGCGTGGGGACTCACATCTACCAAGAGTGGTATATCCACCGAGTGGGTCGCCATCAGCATGGAGATAATGAATCAACCTATGGTGCTCGTCGATTTGTGATAATCAGTCTAGAAAGAAGGCGTGTAGACTTATATCTCTCTAAAGTAAAACTAATCACCAAGATAGTCTATCTTCGACTCGACAGGGGATATCTGACATTGGGCGACTACTAAGCAAGGAGTCCTGTGTAAGGACTAAACCCATAATTGAAGTAGTTAGGAGGAAAGGAGACACTGGGGGACTTACCCTAAACCTCACATATACTCGACCTAGTTAGTGCATGATGACTAGTTCGAGAAGAAAGCGTGTAGGCTTACATCCTCTTGAATGAAGTCAACATGGGGTAGCTTACCGACTGCATAGTAGACCTACCAAACTAACAAGGTGCTCATTGATTTGTAGTGATCAAGTCAGGAAGAAAGCCCAGGGACTCACATCCACCAGACAAAAAACCACTAGGATGGCATATTATCAATGTAGAATATCAGCTCAACTTGGAGCAGCTAATGAATGAGTGCCACGAGGGATTTATCCCACATTAAAGTTGCTCGAGATGAAAGATATGTGTTTGTTTATGATGTGAAAGATTGAATAGGATGCCGCTTGGGTTCACTTACACCTATCTTAAACACATAGAAATATTACTCCACCAAGAAAGGATGCTACTCGAGTTCTCTTACACCAAACTTAGTTGTACTAGTCAAAATAGGATGCCTCTTAGGTTCTCTTACACCTATCCTAATAGCACTAGAGGATTGAATGTAATTTGTGTTTTTGTAGTGGAGGGATAAGATGTCGCTTGGGTTCTCTTACACCTACCCTAAACACGTCATTGCGGATTCACAAATGAAAGATATTTCTAACACATAAGAGATGAAATTTGATATGAAAAAAAGTTTTATTGATGATTATTTTCAAATAAGATTTATGGATAATATTTATTTAGGCAGAGCACGTTGATTGGAAGCATAGGTCGCTCTCCCTTATAGTTTATGAACTGATAAGATCCTCCTTGGTAAGCCTTTCTATGGCAAAAGAGCCTTCCCAAGTGGGTTCAAACTTGCCTCCCATCTTTCAACGGGCAACGATTGGTCTCCTTAGAACTAAAATAAGCTCTCCTATTTGAAAAGCTCTAGGACAGACCAACTTGTTGTGAGCTTGAATAATTTTGGCTTTGTATAACTCAAGGTTCTAGCATGCCCGAGGTGTCTCTCCTCCAAATCTTTGAGCTCTTCTAACCGCAGCTTGGCATTTTGCTCTGTAGTAATCTTACTACCCACATCTATCCTTAGTGATGGGAGTTGGACTTCTAATGGTAGAACAACTTTGGACCCATACAGTAAGGATAAAGGGGTGGATTGAGTTGGAGTTCTGTATGTCGTATGGTAGGCCCGCAAGGCTTCAACTAACTGCTCATGCCACCATCACTTATTGTCATCGAGTCTCTTCTTCAATATTTAAATGAAAGTTTTGTTGAATGCTTCTACTAGAAATTTTTTCCTTGGATAGTAGATGGTATAATATCTCTAATCTATGTTATATCTTCAGGAAAAGCTATTGATTTCAGGGCTCTTGAATGCATTACCATTATCGATATAATTCATCGAGGCACCTGAATCTATATATGGTTCTGAAAAATTGGAGCACATGCTTGTGACTTCTCAATTGCCTCTCGCCCACTTGGAAAAGTAATCGGTAGCTAGAATGAATGACCCTTGGAAGAAGGAGGATGACCCACTATGTCAATTCCCCAACACTCAAATGGCCATGAGGCCAAAGTAAGATGTAGAATGTTGGGTGGCTAGTGTTAGACCACACCGTGAACCTAACATTGGTGGCACCTCCTAGCTACATCCATGTAGTTTGTAATCATCGAAGGCCAGTAGTACCCTAGTCTTTTGACCTTGGCTTTCATCTTTGAATTGAGCTAGAGAGCTCCGCATAAACCTGAATGTACCTCGATCATGATCCTATGGGCTTCGTGTTTGGCTAAATAACATAACCACATATGATTGAAGGACCGCCGATATAAGGTGCCATCCACAAGAGCATAGGAGAGAGCTCTCTATTTCACCTGATGGGCTAATGACTTCTCTTGAGGTAGTTTGCCTATATTTAAGTAATCCATGAATGGTTGCCTCCAATCTGACTCATTGTCCTTTTCAACAATGGAAACCACCCCTTCAAGAGAGAGTCTCTTGATGAGTTCAGTGTCCATAAGGGATAAGACTTGTCTATTTTGGACCCTTATTGGAATGGACTCATCTTCTGGGCATGCCAACTCCTTGGCAAGCTTGTCCAATGCATCTGCTATAACATTATCTCCTCGAGAAATCTTATGATAGTGACCTCTGAGCCAACAACAACCATGGTATACTTGTGGTAATGATGACAGCTGAACTTTGTAGGACCAAGCGATTTGGTTGATGATGAGAAATCCCCGAATATATTAATGCTTGAATAGTTCGACTAATTCCAAACCGGCAATCAAAGCCTCATATTGAATTTATTATTGGTGCATGGATTGGACATGAAGATTCTCATCATCACAGTTCAAAGTTAGAGAACTATTCCAACCCCTACCTTCCACGGAAGAGTAGATTGTGGTTCTTCTCAGAGGAAGCCACACCATAAAAAAATACATCCAATGCTAGTGTCCCCTAAGTTCATGATTTGTTTATCGAGAGGTCATCACTAAGCAGAATTAGGTAGCTAATAAGAAATCCTCTAGCGTATGTCCTTTCACGATAGAATGCGAATATGATGTCAAACTATGACAAAATCATGGATCATCGCACCAACCATCTAGATAACATTGGCTGTGTCATGAGATATTACAGTAGATTGATTCTAGAGATCAGAATAACCTTGTGAGAAAGCATGTAATTCCATAGCTTTTGGGATGCAAATATTAAAGCTAGGTAGTGCTTTTCAATAGGTGGGTAGTTTGCCTCAGTAGGGATTAGAAGATGACTGAGATAGTAGAGAGCATTTTCTTTCCCTTCATCATTGGTTTGAGCCAACACCAGGAGCCTAATCTAAAGGTTTGCCCGAGATAGGGGCTACTAGAACTGGTAGCATCATCAAGTAGTGCTTGATGTGTTCAAAAGCATACTGGCACTTATCATCCCACTTGAATTTGGCATCCTTTTTGACAAATGCTAAGAATGGCTGGCATCTTCTTGATAAGTTGGAAATGAAGTATCTTAGATATGCCAACTACCCTTGAAATGATCTGAGCTGAGTTAGACTTTTAGGGGGTGGCATTTCTAAGATAGCCTTGATCTTCTCTAGGTTGAGCTCTATTCCCTGGTGTTAGACAACAAACTCAAGGAATTTTCATGAAGCTACTCTGAATACGCACTTCAAGAGATTCATTTTGAGGTTAAATTATCTTAACCATTTGAAAACTACTCTCAAGTTGAAGAGATGGTCTTCCTTTTCTTTACTTTTTACTACTAGATCATCAACATAGCATTCAACTTGATGATGAATGAGTTCAATGCAAATTTGAGTCATGGCTAGCTGGTATATAGCACTGGCATTTTTAAGGCCAAAAGGCATGACCCTATAATAGTAGATTCTGATCGGGGTTTGGAAATCAGTGTTTCTTTCATCCTTGGTGGCCATCTTGATTTGGTTGTGGCTAGATGACCAATCCATGAAGGAGAATATTGCATGAGATGAGGCAATGTCCACCATCAATTTTGGTATAGGAAGTGAAAATTCATCCTTAGGACATGCCTTGTTCAGATCTCTAAAATTAACGAATAAGCAAATTTAGCCATTTTTTTTCTTAATTGGGATGACACTAGCTAACCAGGTAGGATATTTTTCTTCTCTAATAAAGCCAATATCAACTAGTTTCTTGATTTTAAAAGTGATATGTTGTTCAATGTCTAATCGCATACATTTAGGAGCTTGCTTAAGGGTTAGCACTAGTTCTATGTGTGGACTACAGAGATAAATCAAGCATTTCTTCATAACTCCTTATGAAATAGTCCTTAAACTCAACTAATAGCCTAACTAAGTCATTGGTTTCTTCTTCATTCAATAAGGAACTTATGTAGGGCGTGGATCTTTTTTTGTTCCCAAGTTGATTTCTTTGAGTTCATCAATGGTTGATCTAATTTCTTCTTCAAATTCTAGCAGTGCATCTCTGACTTCACGCTCATTTAGATCATCTAAAGTTTATAAACATGCCTCCTCATAAGAGTTAGCATGATTTGAGAAGAACCTATCAGACCCCAAATGAGTGGTGATGTCTAGGGAATGGTTGTTATCATCGACTGGACCCATTATGCCAAATCCTAGTCCTGGTCTTGATTGAGAATATCCTCTATGGTTATCTCATAGCCTTTCAAAGTAATTTGACCTGTGTTTAGACTAAGTATGTGGGATTAATCCCATCTTTGCTAAATTAATAACACAAGGTGAATACCAATCAAAAGATAATTATATTAAATCTTTATATAAATCATCCTCAAGTTCTACATCAGCATCCTGACTTGAGGATGATGCTCCCAACAAAAACCTCCTTGGCTTGACATCTATGGATGACTTAGGGGCCTCCTTAACTACCAAACCCTCGAATTTCTAGAAAGAAAGAGAGGTTAAAGCTAAAGTTTTCAACTACTACCTGACTATTCTATATAATGATGATTCATATACATTCATGCTTTGCTTGGAGGCTTGGTCTTCATCACTATCTGGCTCGAATGTCACCTCCAAAGGGGTCCACTGAGAGGGGCTGATTGGCATGCTAACCACAGGAGACTCATTCTTTGAACTAGACTTTAGGTCTATGTGGATAGTGGGGGTACTTTTATGAGCTGGAACATAGCTCATATCGGCTGTCCACCAGCAAGGAGGCCTTCCACCTCTAGAACTACCTCTGGACTTGCCTCTTCCTCTACCTAGTGGAGGTCAAGTTATCCTGCCCATGTGTTCATATGGAGGAACAAACTGTGGGCAGTATTTAACATCTGGCTCTAGCTCTTCCTTGGTTTCTAATTCTCTTTCACTTGTATTTTCTTTTTCTTTTCTTTTTATTTTTTAGTTTCCTTTTCTTTTTCTTTTGTTTCTTTTTCTTTTGATTTTCAACTTTCACCAAGTTCACGAGAATAGACTTTTGATTTGGAGGAAGATAGTAGGTTGTATCCTCATAAATCTCGACCTCTAACTAGAATGGCTTGTCTCCTTTAACACAATACTGATTCCTCCTCTTCTAAATTTGATGCACTAATGCAAAGAAGATGGAATCATGTTATTTCCATGTATCCAAGGCCTACTGAGCAAAGTGGTGAAGGATGTATTTGAATCAATTATGTAGAGCTTAGCTTGTGTTTTCCAATCATCTATCTCTAATGACAACACAATAAAGCCTAAAGCTCTCTTGCCTGGCTCATTGATCAAAAGGACTATCAATAAGTTGGTTATTTTTTAGAAAATCAAGTGGGATTGATCAAAAGGAGGGAGTTATTATTGAAACCAAAGGGAGATGCATAGGGGATGCTCATGATACTAGAAATCCTAGTGAGCATCCCAAACTATTCTATGGTTGGGCTTTATATTTTTGAAATTTGAGAAGAATTATATATTTGAGTTGAATTTTTATTAGAAATCTAGGGCTTATAATTCCATAATACAAGATCATGAAAATGCTTAAGAGCTGAGGATTTATGCTTGTAGCCCGCAAAGAGAAATAATAACCTCGGATCTTAAATATAGGGAGCTTTGGCAAGGGCCAAGGCATGACCTTAATCTAAGAAAAAATGGGTATATGGCTACATCCAAGAGATAAACTACCCACTTGCACTTACAACCTCTGGGGTGTGCCAACTAACTCCTCCTATGATTTTAAATACATGTAGGCAAGTATTATGCTTTGTAAAATAGCTAGGCTATTATTTATTTATAAAGGAGACTAAGTCCTTAAACACACTCCCTAAGAGACTAGATCATGAAGGGCATGAATAAATGACTTAATCAAATGCAAATTTTTTGTTAAGTTTTATTTTGATATTTGGACATTTTTATTTGACACAGGCTATGGATTTCATATGCCTAATGCATGAGAAGATTGGTTATGGGCTAGAATCAGAAAGAATGAGGTGTGTTTCCACCATGGCTCTCAAAGGTCAAGCCATTTTCTTTGGCAAAGGTGGAAGCCCTCCATTAGCAAGAGTGAAGCAATATGATTTATGCATGATGTGAGACATACAACATCCAGCAAAGGGGTTACTAAATCTTTTATTATCTTGACTTATGTCTTATGCTTTAGGTGAGGTTATGAGTTGTTTAATTTAATTTTGAGTTTATTAATTGGATAGAAAATTTATTTTTCCCTAAAAGCCTAATCGTATCTAGGCTATTCAACAATCATTAAGAAATTAAGAAACTAGGAAAATTTTTCCATCCTATTTGCACAATCATAAACATAACATCAATCAATTTATAAAATTAGTGCAAAAGGAATAAGTGGCCAGTGTAGTCAAGTTCCATCGCACAACCCAAAAAGAAATGTGGGTAGCCAAGCTCTACCCTTATACAACCTAGATTATAAATGAATAATTATAATTAAAAGGAATTCATGTTATGAGGATCTTCATTCTTCATTTCTTCATTTCTTCCTTTCTTCATTTCTTTCTTTCTCTTGGTTTGACTTGGGATGTAGTTTGCTCCAAGGCTTCACATGGTATATAAGACATGGTCTTATAACCAATGTTCACCTTAATTCCCCCATAACATTCTTTCCAAATCTTAATTACAAATTTTACATCAAAATGGAAAAGATAAATCTAACTAAACTTGCAAAACATAGATTAGCTAAACATACCACACAACCCAAGCATGTATATGAATAATTTGGACTTAGCACCCCACACATGGGTAACTAAGTCCACTGTCTAATTTAGCGGGTATAAGCAACCTGCACAAAAAAGCATTTATATTTTATTAGACCCCTTAAGCACAACCCCTCTGAAAGCATGATTAGATCGCCTAACATCCAGATTATGTACATACACCCTAACATCCATTCTAAAAATATTACATGATAAAATAAAATCAGGCATCAAACCATGTACCACCCTAATATAGAGCTTGAAATGGTGACTTAGCCTAATTTGTGTGTCATTTAAGGCTTGTGTGACGTGACTTAATTTGGCTTTAAGGTTGAAATTTTTTAAGTGTGAAAGATTTAATTTAGATGGTGGTTTTAGTTTAAGTGATTTAGTTGATTTGTCAAATTTAGTTGATGATTTGATTTGGTTTGAATGAACCTACAATTATTTACTAAATGTTATGAAGAGAAGAAAATTTCTCTTTCATCCCTACCTTAAAGCATTTCTAAGATATATTCATTAATGATTTTTCTTTAGTGAATGTTTATTATGTGTTGTAATTAACCCTAAGTTTAGATTTTTCTCTAAATAGCCCTATTCAATAAGAAAGGCATCTTAGGATTAATTAAGGTGAATTACTACCACATGACACACAATCATTTATTTCTGTCCACCATGTATATCATGCATATGAATGATCCTGAGCATACCTATACATGCAATGCAATTTTTAGCACACTTTGATGATGAATGGTAAGAAATATGATTTGAAAATTTTGATATTCCATTGATGCATGTCTTTATTATGTAGAAAAGGGGGATTTTTCATCCATTAACAAAATGCACATCCACATGTATAAAAGACATAAGTGAGTATGAAACTATTATTTTCTACACCAGGGGCATAAGGTACAAGACCTACTTAGGGCTACTTAAAGCATCATAGCCCCGGGATGTCCAGACTAATATACCACTTTTCTTAAATACATGTAGATGTACAAAGAGAACTAAATGGATAAAGAATCATGCAAAAGATTATGATTTGGTTGTATAATTTATATGTGCAAATGTGAAGATCCTTCTTAAGTCATAACATAGATAATGCATAGAATAGATTTAAGCAAGTGTGTTCTTTCTAAAGAACTATACACTTTTAAATCTATTCAAATCCATGCTAAGTGAAGAGAAGAAAACTACATAAAACACATCTTATGCTATAATCACATGCAACCTTATAAGTACTTATAAGTAGCATCACTTCATTCATAATCTTTGATTTATAATTTTTAAAAATAGTTTTTTTTAAAATAATGATAACAGGCACTCATATTCTTAACTTTAGTAAAAACATGCAGTTTGACATAAAAGGAAATATTTTATTTAATTGATTTTTTAAAATAAATGAATGCATGATTTCATATGGCAAAAAATATTTAGCATGCTTGCAAAGAAATAAAGTGATGTAAGCATATTACTTCATTCAGCTTAATTAATTCCTAAAGATAATCCTATAAAATAAGATCATTTAAAGTGAATCAAAATTCTCTAAGGAGATTTTTATTTTTAGAAATAAAGGGGCCTAATGCAATGGGCTCATAATTATTGATTAATTAAGCTAAAGGGTTTAATTAAGTAATTTTATAACCTTCCTACAGATGTAGTTTGATTATAATTTCCTTTGAAATCCTCTTAGGTTATTGAACACCTAAGAATCTGGCCAAGAATTAAGTGATGAAGTTCTAGAGTGATTTAGTTTTGAGTTTAATTAATTGAATTAATTTCTGAGGTGATTAAGCCATTAATTAATTTGCAAATTTATTAAATGTTTATCCAAATGAAATAAACTTAGGGGAAAAGATTGGAAAAGAAATCTTGATCACATCCCCTAAGTCCATTCATTATTTCATGGTGATTAACAAGTTTAATTAATAAATTTATTGCTATTTAATAGGTTAATTAACTGTTTAATTAATTAGGAAAGTGATTAGGGGTGAAACTAGCAATTCCCCTAATTAATCGAATAATAAATTTCAAGAAAACTATGGGAGGCAGAGATCATCCCACTAATCAACCTTAAGAAGTTTGAAATTAATTGCATAAGTAATTAAGGAGTAATTAACTTAATTACATTTCTAATAAAACCCAAATTGAGTTAAAATAACTATTCAAAATTAATTTGACCTAACTTTATATTATTTTCTTTTGAATTATCTTTAAAATGAACTTGAGTTTGTATTTGTTTGGATTTTCTATAATTAGTTATGAATTTTGGGAGTTTTAGCCTTAAAAATGAATTAATTAAGATTAATTAACCCCCTCGGGCCATGGTGGCTGATGTTTTACACATGTGATGAGATAGATTAAGTTATCACATCCACCTACGAGTTAGTCTGTCGCGCCATCCATCAAGATGGACAACCAAGATTTATCTTGCAGTTTAGGCTTAAATCAGAGGGGGATCTATCTTGATCTAATCACAATCGTCCATTCCAATCAAGAAGAATGGACGGCGTGTGATCCTTCTCCTTCACGAGATGAGATGACCTCATCTCTCATTAAATTCAAGCTCACAGCTTGGGATCAAAATGATCCCACACCTTGGGAGGGGATGCACATCCAATGGTCAAGATCTCAAGGGATGACACTTTCAAAAGGACCAAGCAATTTCTATGGCTATAGTTTTGAGCAATTACCTCTGAGGCTATCACGTGCTTCCAATGAGGAGGTAGCTTTGTCTAGTAGAGATGAAGCCCTGTTGATGGTATTGGATCTTGATTTGAAGTGGATGGTTCAGTTGACCAAGTTCCCTTTCATATTTGATCAAGGTGATACTTCCCATAGCTTGGAGATTTAGGAAATGACTTAGTTGATCTTGACGAGGTCCACTAATGGTTCTTGCAAGGTTAATTTGGTTTTGATGGAGAATTGGATGAGTTGGGATTTGGATTGACTTCCCCTATTTTGTCTTTGAGAAAAATCGAGAAGAAGAAATCAATGAAGCTTGGGAAGGGCTTGGAAAAGCTTGGGGAGCTTCGACTCACTCTCCTTGGCTTTGTGGAATTAAGTGTATGTGGTTTGACTAGGAATGAGGGGGAGTATATCTCCCCTCCTTGGATCGGATGGTGAAGAGCAATTTTCTATTTTTGATTAATGGGTGAGATTGGTTGATCAGTTTGGGCTGCCAACCATCCCATGTGGGTCATTTTAGGTAGTGAAGGGAAGAAGAGTGGATGCCCATGTGCTAGGTGAGTGCAATGGGTGATCCAAGTGTTTAATTTCCATTAGAGGGGTCAGTTTGGCCATGGCTTGAGTCATGGTTGACCCAAGCTCATTGGGTCATGTTCACCACCTCCCTTGGTGCCCATGTGGAACAATAGGAGGATGCTAAGTGTCCTTGAGAAAGAAATGACAAAATTCTAAGTTAATTTGGTCATAGGATACCCTTTGACCTAAGGGTAAAATGGTTATCTGGGCTTGATTTTGAATTGGGCATATTTGAAATGATTCAAAAATAGGTTGGACCAAATTTCAAGTGATTTGGAGTTCATTTAGTTTGAATTGGTTCAATTTGACCCATTGAGGTCAAGTTGGGTCAAATTGGGTTATGTTGATCAATTGGTCAAATTGGGTCAAACCATGGGTTAGGTCAAGTTCAAATGATCATTTGGAGCCTATGGTATCATTGGTTTGGTTAAATATGGTTTAGATTTGGTTTTGGTTCATTTAGGTTCATTTAGGTCAAATGGGTCAAGTTGACCAATTTGACCCATTTTAACCAATTGAGTCAGGTCATGGGCTGGTTTAGGCTTGGTTGATCATTTGAAATGTATTGTAAGCTTTGGTTTCAATCAATTTTGGTTTGGTTTGATTTCTTAGGTCAAGTTGGGTTCAAAGTCAACTGGGTTAGGTTGGGTCCAATTGGTCAATTGAAGCTTTGGTCAAGTTCAACAATCAATTTAGAATGAATTTAACCCATTGGTTGCAATCAATTTGGCTTAGATCAAGATTTGACCCATTTTGACTTTTTAGGTCAATTTAGGTCAACTTAGGTCAAGTGGCCAATTAGGCTTAGTTTGGCTCAATTGATGGCTTCGTATAGTTCAATCATTGATTATGAATTGGTTTAGATCAATGGTTTCAATTAATTTAGCATATGGTGGATTTTGGCTAGTTTGGGTTTCAATTGGGCTAAATTTTGACTCGGTCAAAGGCTAGGTTTGACTTGGTTTGACCCAATTTGAGTGATTAATCATCATAGGATGGTTGTTACTCACAATGTGAGGCTTAGATGGGCTTAGTTCAATCCAATTTGAGTTAGATTAGAATTTGGCTCAAAAGGTGCTTTAGGTCACTTTGGGTCAAAGTGAGCCTAAATGGGTCTTGGATTAGGCTTGATTCAAGTTTGGTTGAACTCACATATGGACTTATGATGGAAATATAAATCCAATTGCAAGTGATTTAGAGTCCAACGGGTTTTGATTCATTTGACAATTTCAAGTTAAAAGGGTGAACATGGGTTTGACTTGGGTTAGTTTGATTTTAAATTGGTGATTATAGTTTATGTTTATATTTGGGCATGTGATTGAAGGAATGATTGTTTGAAGAGAAAATCCAAAGGTTTGGATTGATTTGGAATGATTAGTTTAAGAATTTGCTTGAAAGATGTAAATTAAATTTAAGTTGAGGATTTGAGTTTTGAATTTAGTATTGTTATTTGAATTTATATTTCATTTATATTTATGAATATAAATGAGAATATAAATGGGTTATGTGAAAATCTTTTGAGTTTGGAATGATTTGGATTTGGTGTGAGCTAAGTCCATATGATGAAATCAAAGGGCTTAGGAAAGATTTTGGGAATTGAATTCAATCATGGGTTTCAATCATTTGATTTGGAATTGATTTATGATTTGGATTTTGAAATTGATTTATGATTTGAGAAAATCCATTGGGTTAGAATTGATTTAAGATTTGATTTGAAATTGATTCAATGATTTGAGAAGATCAATTGAGTTGGAATTGATTTAAGATTTGATTTGAAATTGGTTTGAAGGAAAAAGAAGTTTGCTATAGGCATAGGAAAGTCTTCCTCCCCCAAGGCATAACCTATCCTATGGCTAACTCTTCTAAGTCTCTAGTGTTAGTTAAGTGTTCACCTAATCACTAGAAGTGTCTTAAGACTAAGGAACTCTTAGTGTTTGGAGGACTCTATGTCTAAGATGGAGAAGTTGAAAGCTCACTCCAAAAGTGAGGTCAACAGTTTATCTAGGAGGGAACTTGCCACTAAGGTACTGACTTCATGAGATGGTTTAGTGGAAGCTCACAGGTTCACCAACCTCCTAGGATCATGAGGCATAACTCCAAATCAATCTCAATGGTGAACTGTGATTTAGCAAGATCCAATTCTAAATCAGAAAGGAGTGGATCAGAATTATTATAATTATTAGTACAGAGAGCTTCATAGAAATAAAATCATCAAGATCATCAAAAGTAGAGAGGATGTAATTCTTCATTGATTTAGATTTGGATGAAGGTACAAAGTAGAAATCAAGTAAAGTAAGCGAAGATTTGGTACCCATCTTGATACAATATGACTCTAGAAGAAGAGCCTGGGATCTATAGTTGCAACGTGGTAGAGTCTGGACTAGTGGTTCGTAATGTACTATCCCGGGTGGAAGCTATTGGAAGCTTCAGTCAGCAACTTGCAAACCTCTTAAAAGGAGGTTTGAGCCACTTACATGCAAGGTAACTTTCTAATCTTAGAAATGATTTTCTTGGAGGTTTGGGATAGGGAGATATCCCAACCTTCTTCTTGAGAAGATCATGTGTATCCCCAAGGATTACCCTAATAGACTAGGGTTGTTCAAGTAGTAATATGAAAATGGCACTTGACAGGTTATGCTCATTTGGTAAAGTAATTTTCCAATACATGACTTAGCATGTGATGGTAGGGGCAATAGTTTGGATTATGACTCTTGCTCACATCCTATCTAGTTGGTAACCAAAAAAATGGCTTCCTGGGGGGTTCTTAAAGATCTTCCTGACTACCTACCTCTTGAATGAATAAGGTTTATTCAATTTGTCAACAAGAGTAGGTAATTGATAGCCATTTGGTGGTGGATAGGAATACAGCTATTGATGTTGTGGATGGGGATACTACTGAGTAGGCGACAGTGGAGGCCACTGTGGCAACTGAGATGGATGATATGATGGTCAAGGTGGGGGAAAAGGATGTAGGGGAGGCTCTGCTCTATCACCAAACCCTAGGGCTTCCCTTATCAACTACTATGATAGCCTCTGGCTTTTTCTCAAATACCTTCTATGGTTTGGGCTTGGCTGATTGATCTTGGAAAGGTAACTGTTTGACCTCCCCTTGTAGACTATCCGCCTTGTTGATTTTTTTCTCAAATGTCTTAATGGTAATCCCTTTAAGCATGAAGCTATGATATGAATATTCTTGAGAATTTCAATGACATGTTGTTCAGATAGTTCTGGTTCACATTTCATACTTAAATTCCGTCATCTAAGAATGTAATCAATAAGGGACTCACTGGGGTGTTGTTGAGCCACAACGAGATCGCTCACAGTTACCCTTTGCTAAGCTCTAGCAAATCTCTTACCAAAGAGTTGCTCTAACTCATCAAATGTCTTCACTAAATTATTGGGTAGTTCAGCATACCAATCAAATGCAATGTCTATCAAGCTATTGATGAAGAGGCAGAATAAGAGTACTTTGCTGCCACTAACATTGCAACATCTGGCCCTGAAAATGTGCTATGTGCTATTGGGGGTTCCCACTGCCATCAAAAATTTTGAAGGTTGAAAGCACAAAACCCTTAGGATATTGGACACCATCAAATTCCTCCGGGTAAGGTCCACCCTTTGGAACAGATGAGGCACTTCGGGCTTGCACCAACGCATCGCTCACCTATTATTCCACCATATGTTTAATGTCTTTTTCATGCGCAAAGGTTCTATCCACCACCTTCTCATGCAAGCTATCATTTTCTCCCTCTACAAGAATGCATCTAGGATGATCCAAAGTGTGTGCCAATTTTGCTCAATGAGGAGAAGGTTGTGAACCGAGGATATGCAATGACACCACCGCCATCAACTCTTCATCTTCTTCCCCATTTAATATGATCATCCTCTATCTAGCTAGATCTGAGTTGAATGGACGTCATCATCTTCTTTAGCTACAATACCTTCCTGACTATGCTAGTCTCTATAGAGGGACCCCCTAGTAGCAACCATGTGAACTTCGACTGAATCCTCAAGAAGGTCATCCTCATCGGGATCAAATGCTACCCTCCCATCATTAGATTTTATATGATCATTGCCTAAGAGTTCCCTCTTCTAAGCAAAATAATATGCTATTATCTCATCCGAGGAATGATCTAATCTGACAAACACTCTGAGGAAGGACTATGTTCATAAAATACATCTAACACATTGCCAGAGTGCTAGCCAGAGGATCATGCTCACTTGAAGATACATGCTCATGATTGCTCATGGGTGGAGTGGTGTCCCTGGGGAGATCCACTACCACAGGAACTATAAATTTATCCCCTTCCCCCTCAACAACTGCAGATGTCGCTAGCTCAGATGGTGGTTGTGGTGGTGGTTCGACCACGATGCTACAGGGTGGTCACTCATTCTTCACCAAGAAAAGCATAAAGGTCAGTGGAACTCATCTCACCCCTCAGAGTAAATGAAGGATCCCAGCTAGATCACCAAAGGGTTGGTCTTTCCCAAAGGGGGAAGATCTTGGTGATGATGGGAGTTATCTGATGGTGGATGGCAAGGAGAGCTGAAGGTAACACTCATCCTCCTCAAAGAGATCTCTGCCTATGGTGGGTAGCACCAACAAGAATAATCATATCCGAATGATCAGCCCTGACGGGAGTTTGATCCAGAAAATTCATCAAAATAGAGGCTGCTAACTGCTTGGCATACCTCCTCTATTCTCTCATGCCTGCCTAATTAGATGCTTGGGCCTCCACTACCCTCTCTCTATTGATTTGACCCCTAATAATCCTAGGGATTAGTGATCGTAGATCAAACAAGGAGACTAAGTGTTAGATGCTTTGCAAACTTGGCATGGGACAATCCTAAGTTTGGCATAGGGCCTCCTGTGGTCTCTATCCGGTGTCTCGTAGTATGCCAATGGTGGAGGAGAAGCAGCAATCCTTTGGTAATCTTCCTCTCTATTTTAGGCCAAGAGGGGGTGGAACTTATTGTTGGTTAGAAGTGGAGAGAACTCTCAGGGAGAACTCTCCTAGGCCACATGAGATGTAGCCTCTAACTCTATCACCACCATGCTCTGAAGTGAGAGCTTCTACCTCAGTGGAGGAGCCTATCTCAGAAGCTAAGATAGCCTTCTCCTTTGGGGTGACCGACGAGGAGGTAGTAGCGCTTGCTGGACCAATGGAAGGAACAATTGGATGGGCAAGCACTAGAACTATCACAGAATTGGGAGTGGGAACCACTGTAGCCTTCCTCTTCAATAGAGGATACTCAAAATCGAAGGGCATGTCAATACGGATGACTACTTTCTGTCCAGCTACATTATCTTGACTGACACTAGTGAGGGTTTCCCTTTCACAAGTAACACATGCTCCCTCAAAACCTCGGTCAAAGAATGCCAAATGGGTGGAGTTAGTCTCGAGGAGGCTGGCTCGATCCAAGGACATATCCATTTTGAACAAAAAGGTGAAAATAAAATTTTGAGAAGCCATGTGTATTGACTATAAAGACTGTACTGACTGCTCTGAGCTCTATGTCTACATATGTTGAAATATAACTGGTATCAAATTTCTATCTTGATATTTGTTCCAAGAAAGTAACTGAGGTTTGGAGTTTTGAACCCACACTCAATAATTCACATATGTTAAGTGGGGTTCATTGGAGAGATTTGGATGTTTGGAGGAGAGTCTTTTGCCATTTGATTTTTGATTTTAGAACCCATACTCAACCAATTTAGGTAAGTTGGGTGGGGTTCAAAAATTTGAGGAGAGATTTCTTTTTTTATTTTGAAGATTGTTTCCATCTTATGTTTCTTGTTTGAAAATATGTATAGTTTGAAGGATCCTCAACTTAGCAAATTTAGCTTTTAGTGATTTATACAATAGATTAGATACCAAAGAGGTGAAAGATGTATGTTAACAACCAAAGAGATAGAGCAAAAGACATAGTTCAAGTGAGAGTATTAAGGATGAAAATAATAAAGTCTTAGAAAAGATATTGAAAATAGATGAGGTATTTTAATAAACTTTTCAATGAAGGATCAAATACGATTGATTTTAGCAACCTTAATACAAACAAAAATAGAGAATTTCATTTTATCAGATAATAAATCTGAAGTTAAAGATTTTAAAATGAAATGTGGAAAGCAGTAGACGATAATAATAAGGTGGAAATGCTTAGGAGATCAAAGAATCTCTGGCTTACAAATCATTTTTAAGATCACTGAGATTTGTTTCTATAAGAATAAGGTGATGCACAAGATTGTGCAAATTATAGAGGAACTAAGTTAATGACAGACAAAAAGAGAGTAATCTAATAGGTTATGATGTGATCAAGTTTCTCACAAGTTGGTTTCATGTGGTAGATTTATGGATGCTATATTTTTGTTAAGAGGTTTGATGGAGAAGCATAGAGAAAATAGGATCTATATGATATTTATTGAAGAGAAAGCTTATGATAAAGTCTCAAGAGATGTTCTTTGGAGAGTTTTAGAACAGTGGATTGGACAGTCATATATGATAAGAGTCCAAACACAAGAAGGATTGACAAACTATTTTCCTATCTGGATTACATCAAGGATCAACATTATCTTTACTTTAGTTAAGGATGTTCTTATCTTTGAAAGACACCTGGTGTATGCTTTTAATGACATTCTTGTTGTTGATAGAAGAGAGAGTCCAGAAACTGAATTATGGAGGTAAACTTTGAGTCTAAAGGTTTTCATTTGCAGATCTAAAACCTATAGAGTGTAATTTTAGTTGTAGAAGTTTTAGTGGTAGTTGTGATTTAGGTGATCAAGTCATTAATAAGAGTATGACATATTTAGGCATTGTTCAAAATGATGGTGAAATAGATGGAGATATATTAGTAGAATCTGGTATGGAGAATATCTCCTATTATGTGATAGAAAAGTTCCACTTAAACTTAAGGAAAATTTTATAAGATGGTGACCGAATGACTTATGGTGAATGTTGGCCAATAAAGAGAAACATAAGACTAATTAAGTTACAGAGATGAGGATGCTGGGATGAGTTTACCTTAGAGATAGAATGCAAAATGAGTATGTTGGAAAAGTTGAGTAGATCCATGGTAGATAAGATGGAGTCCTTGATGGTTTGGCCACACAAAATCATGAATGACAGGAGAGTAGATGCAAGATCCTTATGTTTGAAAGGTAGAGGTAACCTAAAAGACTTAAGATGTATAAAAATGATCTTAGCATACTAATTAAATGAAATTTGACACACAGGACACAAATGTGCAGGATTCATGTAGCCAACCCCACCTAGTGGGATTAAGGCTTGTAGTTGTTGTTGTTGTGTTGTTGTGTAAGAAGAGGTTGTGATTGTGTGTCTGAAATATTTTTTCTTATGATGATTTGATTGTGTGATATTTTGATTTGAAAAATGGGGCTCTTTACTTAACAAATTTGGCATGTTAAGTAAAGGCTACACGTGTTTGATTTGTGCTTGAAGATGAGACTTTCACTTAACAAATTTGGTATGTTAAGTGAAAGATAAATGTGATTGTGAGATTGACTTACTTTTCTTTGAAGATGGTGTTGGCTTAATGAGCCTCATGTTCAATCTGATCAATTTTGATGATAACAAATGAATGCTTAGATGTTCTACTGTATGTTTAATGTGTTTCATATATGTTAATTGCTAATTACATATCCAATACATCTCACAATATATTTGATGAAATTACAAGAATAGAATAATGAGAGATAGATCAAAAAGGATAATGTCAAGCTCAAGGTACAATATTTTAGGTTATATGCATTTATAACTATCTTAGAAATTCTAGAGATCATTGCATGAATCAATTTGCTCACAACTTAACATATTATTTTTATTTATTTTAAATAATGATAATGAGGTTAATTTATCTAAATCTCTATCTAATTAACATTCAATTATATGTTTAATACATAATATTTGAATTATCAAAATAATAAAAGATAATAAATTATAACTATTAAGTGCAATTAGTTTATATATAATTAAATATTTTAATATAATTTAAGGTTATATTATTACTAACATATGTATGATTATATATAAATTATATCATAATATTTAAATGTAATTTCAAAATTAACAAAAATATGTGGAATTTGGTATTTTATCCAAAGTCATTTTTTAATCAAGGAATTTATATCTAATTTCATCTCCAATCGATTCCTTGGATTTTTTTTTCTTTAATTTGATAGGTTACATGATGCTAGTGTGATTAAAATTGAATTTATTATGACTTTTCAAATATTATGATTTTAATAATGAATGCATGCTACATGCTTGAACAAAATTAAGAGTATTTGATTATTTTGACTCCCATGTGAATAGCTGAATTTTGGCTATTTGACTTTAATATTTATTTAATATAAATTATATTTTTATTGAATATTAAAATTATTATATGATAAAATGATGTTAGAATAATATTTTGAAATAATTCAAAATGACCTTCTTGCTTATAAATATCCCTCTTTCTCTTCATAAAGCATTATTCAAATTCAAATCTTCAAGCAAATCTAAGAGAAAATTTCTTAGATTTTCCTTCCAAGTGTTCTCCAAATATTGCAAGATCAAATTTGGTTTGGAAGCTTCACAATCTTCAACCAAAATTTTCTCAAATTTGAGTATCTTGATCTTAATTCTTTTAGTTGTTCATACTATTTCAAATCATCTATTCTTTTCAATATACTTTTGGTGGATTAGTCTTTGGACATGAAAGTCTAATTTTTTTCACATCAAAGTTTCTTCAATCTTTTTTTTTGTGAAAAACTTGTGAATTTATAGGATTTATTTCAACTCGTTGAAATTTTTATCTTCCTACAAATTTCTTTTGGTTTCTTGAAATATTTCTTCATTAGTCTTATTTGAAAGATCGTTTATTCATTTATTTTAGAAGTATATTTAAGCATTTCAAATTAATTTATTGTTGAAATTATTTTCATATGCTAGATCTCTATTTTAATTAATAGCTTACACTTTAACCCTATCATATACTAATTTTATTTAAGTATTTTGTGATCATTTGCATTAATTGAAAGCATCTTTATTAAAATAAAATAAATTATTCTTACAAATTTATTTTATTGTGCAAAGAATATTGGAATTTATTTTGAAATCATTTTATATTAAACCTAAAATGGTAATAACATACATCTTAGTAAGATCACTTTAAGATATTTATTTTATTATTTCATCATTTGATATTTTTTCTTGCAAAATTTTAGTAAAGTGATCATTTAGTTGTGAGATCACTTTGAATTGGATAGCTTGGTATATTTGTGAGAGATTTATTTTATCAAAATTATTATTTTATATTTTTTTTCATGTGAAAATTTATATTGGTACTACTCTTTCAAGAAATATTAGAGGTTATACTTTGTTAAGAGTGTACTATTTGTGTTATTTTGCATTTAATTCTGCATGATGTGTGGACATATTGATTTTGGGGTTTCTTTAACCATATAAAATTGTGTGCCTATCTTTTATTTTATTATACTTTTATTTTTCTGCTTAAGAATTGTATATCATTATAAATCAAAATTAATTTTCTAAGACTTAAAATTTGAGATTTAATTTTAAAATTTTAATATCTTTTTTCTTTGCTAAAGATGGGAGTCCCACATAATAAATTTGGTATGTTAAGTGAAAGCCCCAAATGTGTTTGAGATATGTTTTTTTTCTTTGAAAATGAGACTCTCACTTAACAAATTTGGTATGTTAAGTGAAAGCTCAAGTGTGATTGATATAAAAAATTGGATCCTTAACAACTTTTGTATGTTAAATAGGGATCAAATATGTGTTGAAAAGAGACCCTCACTTAACAAATTTGGTATGTTAAGTGAAAGCCTAAATGTGTTTGATATATATTTTGAAAATGGGACTCCCACTTAATTTGGTGTGTTAAGTGAAAATTAAAGCATATGACTTGAGAATGGGATTCTCACTTAACAAATTTGATATGTTGGGAATCAATATAGATTATGTGATTCTTACTTAACAAATTTGATATGTAGAACCAAATATATGCTTTGAAAGTGAGACTCTTACTTAGCAAATTGGATATGCTAAGTGAAAAGCTAAATGTATGTTTTGAAAATGAGACCCTCACTTAACAAATTGAATATGTTAAGCGAAAGTCAAATTTTATATTTTGGAAATGAGACCCCCACTTAACAAATTGAAATTGTTAAGTGAAAGTCAAATATATTTTGAAAATGAGACCCCACTTACAAATTGAAATTGTTAAGTGAAAGTCAAATTCAAGTTATTTTTTTGAAAATGACTCACTTAACAAATTGAATATGTTAAGTGAAAGGTCAAATATGTTTTGAAATGACACCCCACTTAACAAATTGAAATTATTAAGTGAAAGTCAAATTTTATATTTTGAAATGAGACCCCACTTAACAAATTGAATATGTTACGTGAAGGTCAAATTTATGTTTTGGAAATGAGACCCCACTTAACAAATTGAAATTGTTAAGTGAAAGTCAAATCATGTTTTTTGAAAATGAGACCCCCCACAAATTGAATATGTTATGTGAAGGTCAAATTCATGTTTTGAAAATGAGACTCCCACTTAACAAATTGAAATTGTTAAGTGAAGGTCACATTCATGTTTGATTTAAGAAGAGATTCTCACTTAACAAGTATGGATATGTTAAGTGGGAATCAAATATAACATATATTTCTCTTGAAAGATGGAAGCTTCAACTCCAACATATGTGACATATGTTGAGTGGAGCTTCGATTTCATTTTATGATTTGAAAGTAGAATCTTCATTCAACAAATATAAGTATGTAGAATGAAGATGGCTATTTTCAAAAAGAAATGCTTTTGGAAAGTGTCAGTTTTGTGAAAGAAATTTTTTTCTTTAAATTTTATTAGAAACCTTGCCTCACCAAGCTAGTGGTGAGGAGGTTCTAAATTTTTATTATCTCCCCCTTCATTGATAAATTATGTTCTCACCTATTGGGGAACCCAATAGGGGTTTCAAGACCTACATGGAGTGAGGTCCTAAAACCTAAAGGATGTTGGCTAACTTTGCTTAAGAATGAAATAAGCTAAGTGCCAATGGAAGGAAAAGATAGTCTCAGACTCACATAAAATGCAAGTCCACTATCGATGCTTGAGACAACAATCATCTACTAGGGAGAGAGAAACCATCCCTCAATGAGTCCAAAAATTATGGTGTTTATTTTTGGTTCATGTGTTTGTGTGTATTATGTGAGGGGACACCATGTAGATTTGAGATTGTACTTATTGAGGTGATCACATACGACATCAAGGAATAGTGTACTACCTCAAGAGATAGAACTCACTACCCTATAATGGACCTAATCACCTAATTAGGACCCCTAAGGCATGATGGGTCTTCGAATATACTAGATAAATTTCCCCATCTTTACATGGAAAAGTAAAGGTGGTTTATTTAAATTAAAGTTCCTATGGAGGCAAGTCTCTATAGTTAATTACATCTTAAGGATAGTGAATTCCTTAAGAATACTCTCGATTAAAGTTGGCAATTGCTATCTCCAAAAAATTCAGAGATAGGATTATCAATAAATTGGTTGTATTTTAGAAGATCAAATCGGATGGATCAAAAAGGGGAGAGTTATTATTGAAACCAAAGGAGATGAGCAGGGAGTGCTCATGATACTAAGAAACCTAGTGAGCACTACAATCTATCTTATGGTTGGGCTATATATATTTGAAATTGAAGAGATTTATTCATTCGAGTTGAAATTTTATTAGAAATCTAGGACTTATAATTCCATAATACAGGATTATGGAAATGCATAAGATGTGAGGATTTATGCTTATAGCCCCCAAAGTGAAATAACAACATCAAATCCTAAATCTATGGAGCTTTAGAGAGGGCAAAAGCATGACCTAAACCAAAGGAAAAAGTGGGTATATGGTTTACCTCCATAAGAGAGAGTAAAACACCTGATTGCTCGACTTAATACCACATGGAGTGGTAGCCAGCTAACTCCTCCTACACTTTAAATCCATGCGGTCAAGGCATATGCTTTGCAAGAAGGTTAGAATATTATTTATTTAGAAAAGAAACTAAGTCCTTAAACCCACTCTCTAAGAGACTAGAGCATGATGGGCAGGGATAATGACTTAATCTAATGCAAGTTTTTATCAGGTTTTATTTAATTTGGGACTCTTTATTTTGACACAGGATATAGGATTTTGTATGCCTAAATGCAAGATAAATTGATTATGGGACAAATCAAGAGGGAAAGAGGAGTTCTTCCATCATAGGCTCTCAAAGGTTAAGCCCATTTCTATCTGGCAAAGATGGAAGCCCTCTCTTAGCAAGAGTGAAATAAGATGGTTATGCATGATGTTAAACATACAATCATCTAGCTAAGGGGTTGTTAAATATTTTATTATTATGATTTAATGCCTAGGATTTCATTTGAGGTTATGAATTATTTTAAAATTTTAGTTATGAGTTGTTAATGGGATAGAAAATTTATTTTTATCAAAAGAGCCTAGTCACATCCAGGCTATACAACAATCACCGGCCATAAAGAAATTATGAAATGAAAGGCTATTTCTAATGCACAAGCTAAACAGAACATCAAATAAATCTATAAAGCTATCACAAAAGAATAAGAGGCCAATGCAATTGGGTACAACCGTACAAAGCAAAAAGAAATGTGGGTAGTCGAACTCTACCCTTATAAATCTCGACATAATGTAAGAATTTATAATTATAAAATGATAAGTGTTATGGGGATCTTCATTCTTCATCCTCCATTCTTCACTCTTAATCTTTCATTTTTTCATTTTGATTTGGTCCATTTATTTCTTCCTTTCTACTTGATTGGTATGTAGCTTGCTCCAAAGGCATCGCATGGTGTACAAGACTTGGTCTTATAACCAATGCTCATCATAATCCCCCATAACACTTATCGTAATCCTAATGCAAAATTATATTAAAAAGAAGGAAAGTAAATCTGGGTAAACCTACAAAATAGTGTTAGCTAAACACACCATATAACTCAAGCACTTATATGAAGAATTTGGACTTAGCACCCCACACATTAGTAACCAAGTCCACCTATCCTAACTCAGGCTATGCTTAGGGGGTATAAGCACCGCACAAAAAAAGTATTTATATTTTATATACACAAGCAAGACCCCCTAAAAGAATATGATTAGGCTAATATTGGCCTAACATTCAAACTACGCATATACACCCTAACATCTAGTCTAAAATAATACATCACAAAACCAAACATACAGCAAAGCATGCACTGTCCTAATATAAAGTTAGAAATGGTGACTTAATCTAATGTGCATGTGCTAAGGCTTGTGTGGTATGTCCTAACTATGCTTTAGAATTATAATTTGCTAAGTGTGAGGGATTTAATTTATAAAGGGTTGATTTCTGTTTAAGTGGTTTAATTGATTTGAAAATTTTACTTAGTATTTTCTTTCTTTCATATAGCCTATACTTAGCAACTAAGTATTATAAAGAGAAGAAAGATAAGGAATCTCTCTTTTATCCCTACCTTAAGTCATTTCTAAGGTAAGTTAATTAATTAATTTCTTTTAGTGAATGGTTTATTATATATTTTAATTAATCATATGTTTAGGTTTACATTGAATGCACTCATTCAATAAGAAAGACATCTTAAGATTAATTAGAATGGATTACTATCACATAGCCCACATTCATTCATTTCTTTCCATCATGTATATCATGTATATTAGTAAATCTTAAGCATACATATACATGTAATTTATATTTTTAACATACTTGAATGATGAATGCAAAGAAGTGTATTTGGAATTTAAATATTTCATTTTTGATTGAATTATGAATGCATGCCTTATTACATAAAAAAGAGGGATTTTTCATCCATTAGCTAGATACACATTCACATGTATAAAAGTTTTTAAGTGAGTACGTCACCATTATTTTCTACACTAGGGGTGTAAGGTACAAGACCTACTTAGCACTTCTGAAAGCCTCACAGCCCCAAGATGTCCAGACTAATATACCACTTTTCTTAGATACATGTATATGTATAAGCAACTATAAGGATAGAGAAAACCTAGGCAAAAGTTGTGTTTGATTTATTTATTTTATGATTCTTATTCATTGGCCACATCATACATACATATGTATAAGAGTTTTAGGTGAGTACGATGCCATTATTTTTTTCACTAGTAGCATAAGGTACAAGACCTACTTAGAGCTACTTAAAGCCTCGTAGCCCCGGCGTGTCCAGAATAATATGCCACTTTAATTAGATACATATAAATGTACAAAATGAACCACATGAATAAGGAATCATGCAAGAATTCATATTTGATTTGATAGTATGATTTACACATGTGATATGAAATTCTTCCTAAGTCTTAACATGGAGATTCATAGGAGTAGATTTAGGCAAATGTTATGTTCTTGTAAAATGAACTATACAATTGCAAATCTTATGTGAATCCATGTTAAGATAAGGAAAGATAACTCATATTGCACATCTTGTATTATCATCACATGCAAACTTATATATACTTGTAATTAACATTACTTCATTTATAATAATTGATTTATAGGCTTTTAAAAATAGCTTTTGATTTAGTAGTAATAATAGCCACACTTATTTTTAATTTATGTCAACATATGCAATTTGACATAAAAAATAGGTTCATTTAATTAATTTTAAAGGAAATGAATGCATGATTTCATATGACAAGCAATATTTAGCATGATTGGAAAGAAATAAAGGAATGTAAGCACATGATTTCATTCATCCCAATTAGTTCCTAAGGATAATCAAATTAAATAATGCTATTTAAAATAAACCAAAATACTTTAAAGACATTTTCAACTTTGAGTTTCATTTAATTTAGGAAATATGAAAGAGGTTTGCTAATCCTAACCTAATTCCCCATGTGTGAATTAATTTGGTTTAATGAAGAATACGATTTTATATTTTAATTAGGTTAAGGTATGAATTAAGTGAATTAATTAACCCTTACCTATATAACCTTAAGTTAATTAACTAATTAATAATAAACCAAAATGATATGCAACATATGAAAAGTAAATTTGTAATTCTCCTAAGAAATGATAGGGGCCTAATGCAATTGGCTTAGGATTAATTGATAATTAAGCTTAAGGGATCTCACTTAATTACTTTTATGATTTCCTCACACATGTGATCCAACATTAGTTTCATTATCTCTCACCTTGGGTTATTGAACACCCAAGGAGCTACCCAAGATCAATTAAAGGTTGCTTAGGTGTGGATGAATTAATTTTTTAATTTTAATTTCATTAAGCCTTTAATTAATTGATTAAAAACTTTGGTATTATTTTAATTTGAATGATGAAATTAACTTAGGGGAAAGGATCAAGGGCAATGCCCCAATCCTAATCCCTAAATCATTTTAACCATTTAATTAGATTATGATTTCTTTATCTTGAAGATTAATCACTTAATTAATGAATTAATCATTTTGTTAACCATTAATTAATTTGATTTTATAGAGGTAAAGAAAACTTAGGAAATGAATTAGGAAAAGTATCCCCAATAACATCCCCTAAGTTATCTTACTATTCAATAGAGATAATTAAGTTTAAATGACTAATCAAGTTACTATTCATTCATTAATTATGATTAATTAGATTAATAGAGTGATTAGGGCTTAATCAAGTAATATTTATAATTAAGCAATCAATAAAATCTTAGAAAAATAGAGGAGGCAGAGGTCATCCACCTAAACATCCACAAAAAATTTGAGATTAATTGAGTGTTGAATTAAGGTGTAATTAAGCTAATTAAATTTTTGATAAAAACCCTAATTAGGCCAAAATCACTGTTCAAAATTAATTATTAATAAATTTTCCTAGATTATACTCTAGAATAACTTCAAACTGAGCCTAAGTTTGTATTTTTGGAATTTTCTATAATTAGTTATGATTTTAGGAAGTTTTAAGATTAAAAACTAATTAATTAGCCGTAATTAAAGCCTTAATTATGTCAGGTCACGTGGCAGCTTACACGGCACGCTTTCCATGTGGTGTGATTGGATTGTCTATTTAAGTAGTCACATCCACGCCACGACCTATGGATCGCTTTCTGATTGGATGATGATTGATCCACAATTTAGGAAAAGAATCAAAGAATCTACCACAGGATTTGATCAGAGCCATTCATTCTAATCATAAGAGATGGACGGCTCATGATATATCCCATTCACGAGCAATGAAAGATGGATGTCGTTCACTTTCCTCATTTGATCTGAGCTCACCTAAGCTCAGATTGCCTCCAAATTATTCTCACACCTTTGAGGAAGGGAGATACACACATCCAATGGTTAAAAATTCATAAATATCAATTTTCATCACAAAAGACCAACCCACTTTTCCATATAAGGCTTGGTTTATGAAATTACCTCACTAGAGGTAATGTTACGTGGTGTATCACCGGAGGTAGCATTGCCTAGTTGAGGTGAGGCCCTATTGAAAAGCTTTGAGCTTGATTTGGGCTAGCGTGGTCGGTTGATAAATCCATGCACACAAGGCTCAGCTTTGATCGAACTCCTATCTCCAGTGCTTGGGAAGGCTTGAGAATGATTCAGTTGGCTTCGATAAAGTATAGGGATGGTATGGGTGCAAGAAATTTGGATTTGATTTAGTGGAGAGAGAGTATTGTATGGATGAGAGGTGTCTATTTCAGCCTTGCTCAAAGAAGAGGAATGTTGATCGAGGAGGCCTTGGGGATCCTGGGAAACACTCTAAGAGGTTTTAGAATTGGCATAGGAAGGCTCACGATGCAATTCACCTTCTTTTTTGCTCAAATTGAGGGGTATACCCCTCAATTGCCCATAATGGATGCACGATATTGAGTGCATGATTTTCACTGGCTGGCCATCATCCAGCTGCCAGACTTGTCTCCATCAAGTCAGGGTGGCATGCTAGGGATGGGAGTAGTGATGGGAGACAACTTTGGATCCATTGTGCAAGGGTGCAAGGGCTTGGATCCAAAGGGTGCTCGGTTTGGGTTGGAGGTGAGTCAACTCACCTCCTAAAGGTCCTTGGCCAACCTAGGGTTGGTTAGGTTGGCTAGGTGGGTTAGGAGAAGGTTTTATGGAGTGCTAAAGGGGATGCCATGGGGATAAAAAAGTTTACTTGGCTTGGATCCATTAGTTTTGGAGTTTAAATCCCATGGTTTGGGGCTCACATGGCTTTCGAGGAGGTCTTAGGCTGACCTAAGGTGAGTTTAAGCTGAGTTAGGTTAGCCCACAAGAATCCATAAGTTTGATTTGAGTGGTTTGGCTTGGATTGGTGAAATGGGTTCCATTTGGGCTTGGTTGGGTTGGGTTGACCAATTGGTCAAATTGGGACAAACCAATGCAAGTTAGGTTCATATGATGATTTATGATGTTTTGGTTTAATTTGGATTGGTTTGGCCTAGGATTGGTTTTAACTCATTTGGATTCAAAAGGGCCAAATTGGTCAAGTTTACCAATTTGACCAATTTGACCAAATTGGGTTGGGTTAGGTGTTTAGTCAAGTTCAATTGGTTGATTGAAAATGATTGGCTTTGGTTTAGTTTAATTTAGAATTAATTTGAATTTTGGCCATTTTGACCCTTTAGGTCAATTTAGGCTAGGTTGGGTCAAGTTGACCAATTGGTCAACTTGGACTCAATCATGGCTTTGATCAAGTTCAATAAGTGTTTTGGGATGAACTTGAGTCATTGGTTGCAATCAATTTGGATCAAATCATGATTTGACCCATTTTAGCCTTTTAGGCTAATAACAGGTCAAGTGGCCAATTAGGCTTGGTTTTGCTCAAGTGATGGTTTGGTCATGTTCAATCATTGATTATGAGTGGGTTTGAGTTAATGGTTTTAATCAATTTGGCATATGGTGGATTTTGGCTAGTTTGGGTTTCATTTGGGTTGATTGTTGACTTGGTCGAAGGCTAGGTTAGACTTGGTTTGACCCAATTCAATAAAATTGATCACCCCATGATGATTGTTGATCATGATGTGAGGTTTAGATGGGCTTAGTTTAATCTAATTTGGGTTAGATTCGAACTTGATTCAAAAAGGTCCTTTAGATCACTATGGGTCAAGTGAGCTTATGGGTCAATTGGCTTGATCAAGGTTTGATTCTAGTTTAGTTGGACTCACATATGAGCTTAGGATTGAAATATAAATCCAATTATAATTGGTTTAGAGCCAAGTGGGTTTTGGTTCATATGACAATTTCAGGACAAAGGGGTTAACTTGGGCTTAATTTGGGTTGACTTGGATTAGGTTTGATAATGGTGGTTTATGTTTATATTTGGATCAAGCATTGAAGGAATAATTGAATCATGAAAAAGTCCATGGGTTTTGAGTTGATTTAGATGTCATTTAGCCAAGTTCAAAAGTTTGGCTAAAAGTGCTGAAATTGAGAATTTGATTTGATTTGAGTTTGGCTTTGGTCATTTAAATTTATACTTCATTTATATTTGTGTATATAAATGAAGATATAAATGGGTTATGAGAAAATCACTTGAGTTTGGAGTGATTTGGAAGCAAATTCAATTAAGCTTATGTAGGTCAAAAGAGGCTAATTTGGATCTTGAATTGGTTTTATTTATTTTTGGTCATTGGAGGGTGGGCTTCATTTATATTTATGAATAAAAATGAATGGATGATTCATTTATAGATATATAAATCATGTTTGGGTTGATTTGGATCAAGATTTGATTAGGCTTATGGAGGTGGGTCCTTATGGCTTAAGAAGGGTCATGATTTAGTTTGATTTATTTTGATTTGATTTGAATGGTTTAAATTTGTATTTCATTTATATTTGTGAATATAAATGAAGGAATGATTGATTTATTAAGAAATCAACCAAGTTTGAGTTGGTTTGAAGGCATTTTGGCTAAGCATATGAAGGTGATACATATGACTTAGAAAGAGATTTGGAATTTGAATTTAATCATGGGTTCCAATCATTTGGAGTTTGGAATTGATTTATGATTTGGAATTTGATTTGAGATTCAATGTTATAATTGAGAAAATCAATTGGATTGGGGTTGATTTAGATTTGGTTAAGGCTAAGTCTATAAGATAAAATCAAAGGGCTTAGAAGGGATTTAGGGTTTGAATTTAGTGATGGATTTCAGTCATTAGATAGTTGGATTTGATTTTGGGGTTTGGGTTTGAAAGAAGGAAGCAAGGATTGGGTTTGGGATATAGGGTAGGCAAATCCTCCTAAATCCCTAAGGCACAACCTATTCCTATGGCTAACTCTTCTAAGTCTCTAGGGTTAGGTTAAGTGTTCACCTAATCACTAGAAGTATCTTAAGACAAAGGAAGTCTTAGTATCTATAAAGTCTTATATCTATGATGAAGAAGTTGAGAGCACACTCCAAAAGTGAGGTGAACAAAATGCTAAACCCTAAACCTAGAACCCTCCTCCCCCAAGTGCTCTCTCTTTCTCTAGCGATTTTTAAATCCTTCTTGGTGGCACACCGCCAACTGGGATTTTTGTGGCTTTGGCTTTGATTTCGACTGATTTCAAAGGCTTGAAAGGCATCTGTCCATTTGCGTGATGTTTTGTAATTGAACATGGCTTTGGTGAGTTCTATTCCTTAGGTTCTACCTCAAAATATGGATGTTTCGGCTAGGGCATCCAACATTTTGCTGATTGGTGGCACTAATATTGCATCTTCTACTAAATCTTTTAACAAAGCACTCTTTGGTAAGATTTCTCCCTCTATTAATTTAGTTAATTTCTTTTAGACCTCTTTTAAAGGTTTGTCTATAATGTGCTCTAATGTGGATGTTGAAAAGTTTCCAAAACCTTTTGAATATTTTCTTGTTCGTAAATTTGATTTGCATCATTTTAAATTGGATAAGATCCACTCTTTTTTTCCATAATCTCAAGCTTATGGGTGCCTTCTCGATTGGTCTTATTTACCCTCGGCATATCCTGATTCAACTTTCTAATTATTTGGATTATTCATGTGTTTTTTCGCATCGTTCTTATTTCATCTTTAATTGTCAAATGCATTTGCTGAAGTGGTCACCCTTTTTGACATTATGGAGGAATCTTCTATTATCCCTGTATGGTTATCTCTTCCTAATATGCACATTCATTTTCTTACCCATCATGTGATTTTTTATAGAGGATTTGGCTATTTTGCAACTTCGAATTGCGACCATCGAGCAATCTCGCCTTCGTGGCTCATCCTCATGGAATTAGAAATAACTAAAAATACCCAAAGGAATATTACTATGAAAATATGGGTATTTGTAAAAGGTTGAATTGGAGAACCTTCCAATATTTTGTTCCCAGTATAAAATACATGATCATGATAATTTAGAATGTTTTATTCTCCATCCCCACTTAAAAAAATGAATTCCTCCTAAGGAAAATAATGTCTTTACCCATAAGTCGATTCCTACTTCTGTTCAAAAATCAGTCTCGGATCCTAAGGATGGTATGAAGGCTATTATTGAGGTTGATTCCTTGGATATCAGGGTTAATTCTATTGAACAAGTTTTGACTTCAAATGTTGGTAAGGATTCAGCCAATATTCAAAATGGGAAGGACGATTAACCTCTTATTCCTTCTTTGAATTCAAATATTTCTAATGCGGAGAATAAAAAATTCTCTATGTCAACTTTAATCAATTAAAATGAAGCTTTTAATAAGGATTTAAATGATGTTGAGCATGCTGGAAATATTTCTGGTCCAAATTTTACTAGTGCTTTAAATGGTTATAAGTCATCACCATCTCTCAATTCTAATCTTGATATTTATGTTAATTCTACTTTTCAACTAAATATGGATTTGGATGAAGGTGAATTCCCTTCCAAACACTGGGAGATTTCTCCTAAATCTATGACCAATGTTACTAAATCTTACTTAGATGATGACTCTAGGTGAAAAAATTGGCTTCCAAACTTATCATGCTAAAAGGAAAAAACAAGGTTACAAATTTCCCTCACAAATTGTCCAAAAACAATAGATCTATTGCGGCCTCTCACTCCTCTCTTAATTAACCTTTGCTTAAGCCCCCTTTTTTTATTTTCCTTATGTTTAATTTTCTTGTTTGGAATGTTAGAGGGATTGATACCCTCTCTATTCATAATCGTATTAGAATCTTTGTCCCATTCATAAAATTTCTCTTCTTATTTTTTAGGATCCTCTTATTCATGCTAATAAAATTAACCATGTTGCTAGAATGATCGGTTTCAATAAATTTTTCTCTAATGTTAGTAATAAGATTTGGTGTTTTTGTAATAATTTCATTGAGGTCTCTATTATTGATGACTTTCATCAAGTCACAATGATCATATTTCTTATGGTGATTATTATGTTTTGGGCTTTTTTATTTATGCATCTTGTTATAGATCTAGTAGAAATCTTCTTTGGAATAATACAAGGAATTTTGCTACCTCTGTCAGCAAACCTTGGTTTGTTGGTGGTGATTTCAACATAATTTTATTCACTTCTGAACGAAGTGGTGGTTGCTCTCCTAATATTCATTCCATGGAATATTTCTCTAATATGATTCTTGATTGTAATTTGATTTATGTTGGCTTTAAAGGTTGTAACAATACTTGGCAAAACTCTAGACTTTGTTAAAGGTTGGACTAGATTCTTTTTAATACTCATTGGATTACTCAATGTCCTATTACTTCTGTTGACCATTTAAGAAGAACCTTGTTAGATCATGCTTATCTTCTAGTATCTATTAAAGATAATTTTAATAGACTAAAAAACCCCTCTCCTTTTATATTTCAAAACATGTGGATTTAGCATATTAATTTTTTTAATGTTGTGGCTAATAATTGGAAAGCTTCTTTACTTCCTGATAATTCAATTATGGAGATGAATAGGCTTTGGTTTAAATTTATAAGACTTAAACAAAATTTGGTGGAACAAGCATTATTTTAAAACCTTTTGCTAATATTTAATATATGGAAAAATTAGTTTTGATCTTGAAGTCTCATTATGATGATCCTTCTAAGATTACAGACTTGACTAAGGTGAAAGATAGACTTGTTAACTTCCAAAATATGGAAGAGACTTGTTGGCACCAAAAAGCTACTAGTAAACATATTACGAATGGTGACAAGAATACTAGGTATTTCCATGCTTTGGTTAATAAAAAAGAGCACTAAATAATATTCAAAAAATTAAAAATGATAATGGAGATTGGAGTATGGGGAATAATGATATTAAGGAATCAATTGTTAATTACTTTAGAAATAAGCTTAATAAGAACTGCTCTTATGAAGCTATTTTTTAATTGCACTTGATTCCTTCTATTATTAATAATGATGATAATGATTTACTTACCATTGTGCTTAATGAAGATGAAATTTCAAAGTTTTGAATAACATGAACATAGATTATGTTGCTGGTCTGTAGGGTTTCAGTACTCAATTTTTTCAAAAATGTTGGTTTATCATTAAATATAATTTGATTGAGGCTACGATTGATTTTTTTAATGGTAATCCTTTTTCTAGATATTTTTCTAGTACTTCTATTGTTCTCATACCTAAGAAAAATAATCTGGACTATTGGAGTGATTTTAGACATATTAGTCTTTACACCTTCTTCAATAAGCTGATTTCCAAAATACTTACCAACAGACTTAATCATTTACTTAATAAAATTATCTCTCTCAACCAAACTAGTTTTGTTAGAGGTATATCCATTTCTATCAAAATTTTACTTGCCCAAGAATTAATTCATGATCTTGATGCCAAGACTAGAGGTATATCCATTTCATGATTTTAGACATATTAGTCCTTACACCCAAAGCCTTTGATAACATTTCTTATGATTTTCTTTTCCATATTCTGAATTTATTTCGATTTTTTGATAAATTTAATTTTCCTATTAAAAATTGTATTAATAATGCTTGGTTTTTGATTTTCCTTAATAAGGAAGCCTTGGGTTTCTTTCCCTCTTCCCATAGCTTACGACAAGGGGACCTTTTATCTCCTGCTTTATTTGTTATAGTTGTCGAGTACTTATCTAGGAGCATCAATGATTTATTCTTAAATAATCCTAGTATGTGCTACAAAACTCTTTGTGGTCTTCTTATTTCCCATTTAAGTTTTATAGATGATTTCATTATTTTTTTTCAATGCTTCAATTCATCACATCAGGCATCTCAAATATTTTTTAAATAAATTTGGTAGAGAAAGTGGCTTTTCTATCAATGATAATGAAACCTATTTCTCACTTCCTCTAGTATCTCCAATAATAAAATCAATCAAATCCTACATATCACTAATTTTAAACATCAACACTTACCTCTTAAGTACTTAGGTGCTCCACTCTTTAAAGGCTAGAAATGATCCCATCTCTTTGACGAGTTAATTCAAAAAATTTAAATAAAATCTCTATTTGGGAATTCCATTTACTTTCCTTTGGTGGTAGGCTCACAATTCTTAAAAGCACTCTCAACTCAATGCCTCTTTATTTGATTCAAACTATTATCCCCACTAATGCTACACTTATCAAAATTGATCGTTTGCTTAACTAATTTTTTTGGGACTCCAATAATTCTACCAAAAGAATGCATTGGACATCTTGGCATAAATGTTGTGGTTCTCTGGGAGAAGGTGCTCTTGGTTGCAAGCCTATTTTTGAAGCTATCACTGCCTTCTCTGATAAGCTCTGGTGGAATTTTAGAAAGAATGATAGCCTTTGGGCTACTTTTATGATGGAAAAATATTGCCAAGGTAAACACCCCCTTAGCAGTGCTTATAAAGTTGGTGACTCTCCAATTTGGAAAAGGTTTTGCTCCATTAAATAGGTTGCTGAATCATTAATATCTTGGGGTATTCAGTCGGGTTCTTCCTTTTTTTGGCAAGATAATTGGATTGTCAATGACTCTATTGACACCCTTTTATCTACTCACTCTACTGCTACTATCAAAATTAATTCATTTTGGCATAATAACAATTGGAATGAAAGCAAACTTGAGAATTTTATCCCTATTCCTCTTTTTGACAACTTTAGAAATATCCCCATTTCTTCTAACAAACCTGACCAAATTCTTTTTAAGCTTTCTTATAATGGTGACTTTGTTCTTAAAGAGGTTTGGAATTTTATTAGAGATAAACAAAACCCATCTAATGTATTTATTAAACTTTGGAACAATATCATTCCCATTTCCTATTCGATTTTAGGTTGGAGGATTTTGAATAACTTTATTCCTATGAACTCTTTGCTTTGGACTAAAGGGTTTTACTTACCTTCAAAGTGCTATTGTTGCTTTCATATTGCAAATGTAAATCATGTTTTTATCAATGGTGCTATTGCTTCTAAATTATGGTTTTGGTATGATGATTTATTTAAAACAAACTATTTTCGGGTTCTCTTTTTTTATATCAACTTCTTGAAGTCTAATGCAAAAATATAGTGAAAGGTCATATCAATGTTTTAATTATTATTACCCTTATCTGGTGCATTTGCATTGATAGAAATGATGCTAACTATCATGGTATTCCTATGTACCATAAAAGGATCCTTGCTAGAACTAAAGAAAAAATTCATGCTTATTTTAATGCCAATCTTATTAGTAATATGCATTTTAGAGGTTATAAATTAGTGGCTAAAAAATTGGGTATCATTCTACCTGAGTTTGACTCTTATAAAAGTGCTAGAATTATCCATTGGATCAAACCTAAAGATAATTTGATTAAAGTGAATAGTGATGGTTCTCATTTAAATAAATAGTTTGTGGTGGTATCATTAGGGATTCTAAAGGTAATTTGTGCTTTTCCCTATCCTCTCAAAGCTTGTTTTGTTATTTTTGCTAAGCTTATGACTATTAATAAAGCTATTGAAATTTGTTTGAATAGAGGTTTGCTCAACATCTAGATTGAAGTTGATGCTCTCTTGTTTCTTGACATGCTTAATTCCAATAGAAATGGGAATGCTAAATTATTTTATCTTCTTAATCATACTAAAAAATCTTCTTTCTCAAGTTTGTTTTAAAATTTCTCACATCCTTCATGAAGGTAATGCTTGTACTGTTTACTTGGCTAACTTTGGTGCCAACTTAACTAAGTTCACTTTATTTAATAACCAAACTTTGATTAAACTATTAAGAAGTTTGGTTGATTTAGATAATACTGAATTGCCTTATCTCAAATTATAAATTATTGGCTTGGTTTTTTGTTGTTGGTTTTTAATGATCTTTTGCTTTTGGTTGCCCCTTTTTAAACAATTTTTGGGTTGTGTTTATCTACTTATTTTCTCTCTTTGGCTGAGTTGGGTTGTGTTTTTGATCTCTTACTTTTAGATTGGCCTGGTTTTGCTACATGGTGGTTATTGTAAGTGCAACCTGGTTTGTTTTGGTTTTTTTAGCTTGGTGGCTTCTGCCTTTCTGGATGGGTGTTTACCACAATTTTCCCTTGGCTATTTCTTATATCCTCCTTTTGAGTTGTGTCTATGGCTGTTGTAGTTTTTTTTTCTATTGCAATTTGGCCTATTTCTTGGGCTGCTTGCTAACTTAACTGAGTTGGATCTGCTACTATGGTGGTTGATAAGGTGGATTCATTGGCTGGCAGTTTTGGCTTGTTGGGTTGGTTGGATGGCTGGCTATTTTGGCTATTTTTTCATTTTCTATTAGTGGCAGATCTCGGGAGCTATTGGTGTTTTATCTCTGGCTCAATTTTGGCATGGTGGAGGTTATTGGTTGGCTGTTATTTTCTCTATTTTGTTGACTAGAGATCAGTGGTTGGTTTTACAGATTTTGTTTTTTTTCTTTTGGTTATGATTTTGACCTCCTCCGGTATTGGCCTTTCTCTCTCTTAGCTAAAATGGCTTAGGGTTTTGGTATTATTTTGGATTGGTTGGTTGAAGGCTATTTTATGGCTATTAGTTGGCCTCGGGTGCTAGTGGCTTAGTTGGGTGTCTTTATTTTTGCTATTCCTATTTGTTGGCTTGTAATATGTCTTAATGGGCTTTGTACATTTTTATCTTTGGCTGGCTGTTCTACTTATGTGGATCAGATTTTCTTTTGGTTGGGTTTGGTGGCAGCTGCTTGCTTTTATCCTTTCCCTTTCTGTCTTGGGTGATTTTGGCTTAATGATTGTTGTGGGTCTTTACATTGACTTGGGTCTTCTACTGTTGTGGTGGTTGGCTAGGAGGATATGTTGGTTGGCTGGTTTGTTTGGTTGTACTAGCTAGCTGGGTTGGTTGGAGGAGTGGTTGTTTTGGCCAATTTTTTCTACTCCTTTCGTGACTGTTCTGGGAACATGCTGGCGTTCTTTCTATGACCTATATTTCTTGTTCCTTCTGCTTTATTTTTTCTCTCTTGTCTGTAGCTTATCCCCTTTTTCCTATTAGGGTGGCTTAGGCCAACCCTTTGTAGTGGGTGTTTTTTGGATCTTTATTTGCTTTGTTGGTGGAGGATATAAGCACTTGTGTTTTTCTTTTTTGCTCTTATTTCTCTCTAGTTTGTGTTGTTGCCCCAATCATGATGCTTGCTCTTTTTAATTTTATTATTCCTTTTATTGATGGCTTTGGTGGTGCTCCTACTATATTGCTGCTATCCCTAATGGTTGGTTTAGTATCTGCTTTATTGAGCTTGGTTGTTCTTGTGGCTTGGTGGTTGGCTGTTATGTTTGTTGTTTGGAGGATTTTGTAGCCTTGCTGGATGATGGACTTTGGATGATGGGCTACACGAGATATACTGGCTATAATGGTCTTGATATTTCCCACTATTTTTTCTTTTGGCTGGTAGCACTATATGTAATTGTAACCCTTCTCCTGAAATTTGGATGCTTACATATAGTGCTGCTCCTTGAGATGATTGTAACTAAGCCTGAGCCTTTTCTTTACTATACTCATTTTATTTGCTCTTACTTTTTATGCATTCTTAATTGTACTCATCCTTTCAAAAGCATGTTGCAGATTTCTTTTATAGGTTGGGAGACTATTATAGGTGGATCTTGCTAGTATTAGACGGACCAAATGAAGTTTGTTGCTGCTCACATGGATTTTCTACTATTGATTTTTTTTTTGCCTTCCTTCCTTCATTATTGTAATATTTAAGAGGTTTATCTCTTTAGGATTTATTATAGCTCTTCGAGCATTAGCTTATATTTTCCCCCTCTAATGACTTTGGACTTTTTTCTTTGTGGAAATAAAATTTCCCTAATTTCCTTAAAAAAAACCCCTAAACCTTAAACCCTAAATCCTGAAACCCAGAACCTTAAATCCTAAAAACCATAAACCCTAAACCTTAAAACCTTAAACCCTAAACCTTTGACCCTAATCCCTAAAATCTACAACCTTAAAGCCTAAATCCTAAACCCTAAACCCTAAACCGTAAACCTAAACCCTAAAAACCTAAAAACCTAAAAACCTAAACCTAAACTAATTAAAATCTAAAAAAAAACCTATACCTAAATAAAATAAAATGAAAACCTAAACTAAATCTTAAACCTAGACCAAAACCTAAACCTAAACCTAAAAGTAAAATAAAATAAAAAATAAAAACTAAACTAAAATAAAATAAATAAAAACCTAACATAATTAAAATAAAATAAACCTAAAAATAAAAAATCTAAATAAAATAAAAACTAAACGTAAAATAAAAATAAAATAAACTTAAAATAAACCTAAAATAAAATAAATGAGAAACTAAATAATTACCTAAACCTAAAAAATAATCTAAAATAAAAAAGTTATACTAAAACAAATAAACCTAAAATAAATACACTAAACTAAATAAAAAAATAAATATAAAATAAAATATAATATAAAATAAAATAAACTAAAATAAATAAAAAAATAAACTAAATAAACCTAAACCTACCGATTTACTTAATTTAAAAAAAATACCTAAACCCTAAGATAAACCCTAAAAATAAACTAAGAAAATCTAAACCTACCAGTTTATGTAATTTAAAAATTTACATAAATTTAAACCTGTACCCTAAACCTAAAACCTAAACCCTAAACCTTAAACCCTAAAAAAAATAAAAAAAACCCCTAACCCTAAACCATAAACTCTAAAACTAAACCCTAAACCATAAACCTTAAACCCTAAACCCTAATCTAACCAACCTAAACCTAAACTAAACTAAACCCTAAACCCTAAAATGGTAAACCCTAAAGCCTAAACACTAAACCCTAAACTAAACTAAACCTAAACCCTAAACCTAAACCTAAAAATCCTAAACCCTAAATCCAAAACCTAAACCCTAAACCCTAAACCCTAAAACTTAAAACCTAGACAAAAAAAATAAAATAAAAGTAAACTCAAAAAAAGTAAACCTAAATCTAAACCTAAACCTAAAAAAGAAACTAAAAGAAAAAGCCTACACGAAAATAAATAAACTAAACTAAATAAAATTAAAAAATGTAACTAATAAAAATAAAAAATAAACTAAAATAAAATAAATAACAAATAAACTAAGTAAACTAAATAATCTGAAACCTACCGAGTTACTTAAATTTTTTTTAAAAAAATCCTAAACCCTAAAGTCTCCTAACATTAAACCTAAACCTAAACCACAACCTAAAACCTAAACCTAACTAAAACCCAACTAAACTATAACCCTAAACTTAAACTGCATAAAACCCAAATCACAAACCTAAACCTAAACTTAAACCAAACCTAAGTAAACGTGAACCCTAAACCTAAAACCTAAACTCTAAACTACAACCTTGAACCCTAAACCCTAAAACCCTAAAACCACAAACCCAAAACCCTAAACCCATAACCCTAAACCCATAACCTAAAACCCAAAACCCTAAACCCTAAAAACAGTAAACCATAAAGCCTAAACACTAAACCGCAAACCCTAAACACTAAAACCTAACCCTAAACCCTAAACCCTAAAACCCTAAACCCTAAAACTTTAAACCCTAAACCCTAAACCCTAAACCCTAAACCCCAAAGCCTAAACCCTAAACCCTAAAGCTTAAAAACTTAAACCTAAAAAATAAAATAAAAATAAATCTCAACTAAATAATAAACCTAAACCTAAAATTAAAACTAAAAATAAACTAAAATAAAAAACCTAACCTATAATAAATAAATCTAAAATAAATAAAATAAACTAAATAAAAATTAAAATTAAAATAAAGTAAAATAAAAAAGAAACTATGTAAACTAAATAAATTTAAACTTATTGATTTATTTAATTAAAAAAATCATAAACCCAAAATCCTAAACCCTAAACCCTAAAACTAACCCTAAACTTTAAACATTAAACCTACAACACTAAACCTGCCACCTTAAATCTTAAACCATAAACCATAAACCTTATAAAACCCCAAACCTTAATCTATAAACCCTAAACCCTAAACCCTAATCCTAAATCCTAAACTCTAAAAACATAAACCCTAAAGACCTATACCCTAAACCCTAAACCCTAAACCATAAACCCTAAATTTTAAACCCTAAACCTTAGCCTTAAATTCCAAACCCTAAATTGAAACCTAAAGTAAATAAATAAATTAAAAAGTAAACTTACACCCTAAAAACCTAATAAACATAAACCTAAACCCTAAGAATGGGCAGAGCATTAACGGTAGGAACATCTGCATCAACAAGGCTTAGTCTAGATATGGTGGTGAAGGCAAAGGTGGAGGCAGTAGTTATATGGAAGTGGTGATCGGATTAGTGTTGGTTATGGAGGTGGGAGGAGCAATGGAGGTTACAACCATGGTGGTGGCAGAGGGAAAGATCAGGGATATGATGGTGGATCCTGCTACTTGAGAGGCCATGGTGGTTCGATGGGAACGAGAGAAATTAAAGGAAGGCAGATCCAATTTGCTGTTTATGGAACTGTGTCTTTACATTAGAGATGATTTTATTCATTTAGGGTTTTTTATTTACTTTATTCAAGCTCATTTTTGATCTATGTCATCGCTTATGTCTTAGAAAACTTGGTGTGATAATTGGTTGATGAAATCAAAAAGAAGAAATGCTGAATTTGAATTAGTTCTATGTTAAAAAAACCAAAAACCCTAAACCCTAAATTAAAACCTGAACCATAGACCTAAAACCTAAACCCTAAACCATAAACCCTAAACCCTAAACCCTAAAAACCCTAATCCCTAAACCCTAAACCATAAAATCTTAAACACTAAACCTTAAAGCCTAAAACATAAATATTAAACCTTAAATGCTAAACACCAAACCCAAAATCCTAAACCTTAAATCCTAAACCCTCAACTAACCTTAAACCATATACCTTAAACCCTAAACCCTAAAATGCTAAATATTTAAACCTAAACTAAATAAAACCCAAAAATAAAATAAAAAAACTTAAACTAAAATAAAATAAAAACCTAAACTAAAACCTAAACCTAAGCCTAAACCTAAACCTAAACCTAAAAAGAAAATAAAATAAAATATAAAAACTAAATTAAAATAAAATAAATAAAAATGTAAACTAAACTAAAAAAATAAAAAACTTAAATAAAATAAAAACTAAACCTAAAATAATAATAAAATAAACCTAGAATAAAATAAAATAAAATAAAAACTATATAAAAACCTAAATATAAAAAATAAACCTAAAAATAAATAAAAACATAAAACCTAAACCCAAATGAAAAAAAAACCTAAACTTAAAATAAAAGTAAAATAAACCAAAACCTAAACTAAACTAAACTAAAATAAAATAAATATAACCTAAACCTAAACCTAAAATAAAGTAAACCTAAACCTAAACTTAAACCCTAAATATAATAAAATAAACTAAAAATAAATCTTAAACTAAATAAAAAATAAAACCTAAAAATAAACCTTAAATACAAACCTAAAACCTAAACCTAAAAAATAAAATAAAAACATAAATGTAAACCTGAAAATAAAAAATAAAACCAAAACTAAAAAAAATAAAATAAAAATAAAACTACACTAAAAAAATAAACCTAAACCTAAACCTAAACTTAAAAAATAAACTAAAGAAAAAAACCTAAACTAAAATAAATAAACTTAAAATAAATAAACTAAACTAAGTAAAAATAAAAATAAACCTAAATAAAATAAATAAAATAAAATAAATATACTAAATAAACCTAAACCTACAAGTTTACTTAATTTAAATAAAATAAAAAATAAATAAATAAAAAAATTTAAAAAATGTTGTGGGCCTAAAACTAACCTTAAACCCTAAACCTTGAACCCTAAACCCTAAACCCTAAACCCTAAACCTTAAAACCCTAAACAAACCTAACCCTAAACAAAATCTAAACTAAACCTAAACCTTGTAATCAGAAATATTAAAACCTACAACACTAAACCTAAACCTAAACTTAAACCCTAAACTATAAATATAAACCTAAACCCTAAACCTAAACAAAACCTAAGCTAAAACTGAAACCCTAAACACAACCTAAACCCTAAAACCTAAACCCTAAACTCTAAGCTAAAACTCTAAACCTAAACTTAAACTCAAATCCTAAATCTTAACTATAAACCCTAAACCCTAAACCCAAAACCCAAAACCCTAAACCCAACCATTCGTTCGAGCATGTTCTCTCTCCTCCACTATTCTGGTGCTCTTGCGAAATTCATTTCTCTTGTGGAGGCATGTCACCTCTATTTTTGTTTCTATGGTAAATTCAACTAGTTCTTCCATTTCAATGGGCTCGATCAGCATTCAACTTCTCATGTCATGCATTATTGATCATGATTACAATTTTTTACTTCCCCGAGGGGAAATCTTGATAATCGGGCTACTCTTGCTAAGGATTCTAGTTCATTGGGGGTTTCTAGCATAAATCAATCAATGGCTTTGAAATCATTCAAGGATGTTCTTGCTGGTAAGATTAAATATGCTGGTGAGTTTCTCGAGCTTTTTTCAACTTCCTTCCATGGTGTACCTGAGATAATGTGTTCTAATATGGTTATGGAAAGGTTTGTGAAACCATTTGAATTTATGTTGGTGGGTAAGTTCGCTTTGCGTCATCCTACTTTGGAGAATATTCGATCTTTCTTCCATAGTTTGATGGGATTGATCGATTCTCGTGATGTATTGATCCAGCTTTCCAACGATTTAGATTACTCTCATTTTTTTCTTTGCTCATATTTTTTTTCAATTGTTAGATGAGATTCCTAAAATAGATGGTACTATTTAATATTAAGGAGAAATCTCCTATTTTTTTGGTTTGGATCTCTCTTTTCAATTTGCATGTCCATTTCATTAATCATGAATTTCTTTTTGCTATTGGTGCGCTATTCGATCATTCTTTTCAAGTTGATCAGAAGATTACTTAAAATATCCGCCCCTCTATTGCTCAGATTCTAGTCAAGTTGGATATAACTAAAAAATTTCTCAAGAAAATTTGGCTAGGATCAGAGAAATATGGATATTTGCAAAAAGTGGATTTTGAGAATTTTTTTATTTTTGTTCCCATTGTAAAATTCATGGTCATGGGTTTTTCGATTATTTATGGTTCACCCTCACCTTAAGAAACTAAAATCGAATAATAATAATTTGGATCCAAACCTTAAGGTGCCCTCGACTGAAACATAGAAATATGTCCCTATGGACATTTCTTTATCAGAAACTGAGGGACATTTTCTTGATCCACCCACTATTCTTATGGAGAATGTTGTGGTTCTTAAGCCTCATTAGTTTTTGGATGTCTGTCATGTCAACAAGGATGCCTTACCCCTCAATGGTTCTATATAGTTGAATGCCCCCCAATATTAGTAAAAATATGGACAATAATATGTTTTCAAAACTTATGTATGATGATTCTATCTCAAATGATTCAATTCTTGCTTCTATGCAAGCATCGATTGATGAGAATGTGATCCTAGATGAGGGTTTGAATGGTGATCAAAGTAATGATAAGGCTTCTAATTATGACTTGGGAACTTATGCTTTAAATGGCTATAATCCCTATCCTTCCTCCTCTTCTAATGTTGACCTTATTTCTATTCTGACATTTCAACTTAATAATGATGTGGAAGAGGGTGAAGTGGCTTGCAATGATGCTTTAAATGTGAAAATTTTCTCCAAACATAACCTGAAATAATATCTTTTGGATGGTGATGTAGTGGATATGAATTCAAAGTTCCAAACTATTTTTAGAAAGAAAAATAAAACTTCTAAAGCCACAGTTCCTAATTTTAATATATTAACTAGATCTAGCTCTTCTGCCCAAAAATAAAGGTTTCTTTCTTAATTTGGAATTTGAGAGGGATTGGTACCCTCTTTGTTAGAAATAGAATTAGAAACTTAGTTACTCATAAGATTTCCTTCTTGGCTATCTTAGAACCATTTAATATTCCTTCTAATAATTCTCATGATACTAGAATGATTGGCTTTAGTAATTTTTTTGCTAACTCTAGTAATAAAATTTGGATTTTTTTGAATAGTCCTTATGTTATGCATAGTTTGGATGATTTATCCGAAGTTGTGAATGTTAAGATTACTTATGATAATTTTATTTTTTTTGTTTCCTTTGTTTATGCTTCTTGTAATAAAAATAGTAGACACATTCTTTGGGAAAAACTTATTAGTTTTTCTTCTTCTGTTGATGCTCCTTGGTTTGTGGGTGGAGATTTTAATACTATCTCCCCTTCCTCTAAGCGTATTGGTAGAAATGCTCCTAACTTATTTTCTATGGAAGATTTTAATAACATGATACTTGAATGTCATCTTACTAACATTGGCATTACTAGTTCTCAATTTACTTGGAATAATTATAAACTCTAGCAAAGGCTTGATAGGCTTTTTTTTAATCATCCAGGGATTAATCTTTTCTCTATTGCTTATGTGGAGCACTTAAGCAGAACCCTATTAGACCATTCTTCCTTGGCTATTATTGTTAATTTTAATGCTAATAAATCCTTCTCCCTTATTCCTTTTCGTTTCCATAATATGTGGCTAATGGATGATAGATTTTTCAATGTTGTTGCTAGTAACTAGGGAGAACCTCTCCATCCCGATGACACTATTTTTGGGATGAAGAGATTGTGGTTAAAATTAACAAAACTTAAACAATGCCTTTCTTGGTGGAATAAACTCTATTTCAAGAATATTTTTGTCAATATTAATAAAATGGAGAATGAGGTTATTGCTTTAGAAGAAGCTATTGTAAATGATCGTTCTAAAATTCTGATGTTGGTTCAAGCTAAAGATAGGTTGACATGTTTTCAAGATATGGAGGAGACCTATTGGCAGTAAAAAGCCTCTATGAAATGGATCTTTGATAGTGATCAAAATACTAAATATTTTCATGCCATGGTTAAAAAGAAAAAAAAGCTATAAGCCACATCCATAAAACTAAAATTAATGATGGGTTTTGGTGTTCGGAGAAAAAAGAGCTTATTGAGTCTGCTTTTCATTTTTATAATGAGCTTCTGAATAAAAATGTTGCTTATGTTGATATTTCTTGGCTTGAAGTTATTCCTAATCTTATTTCTAATTAGGAGAACAATATGCTTTCTTCCTTACCTTATGAGATTGAAATTGCTTATATATTGCAGAGTATGAATAAAGACTCTATGGCTAAGCCTGATGGTTATACTACCCTTTTTTTCCAAAAATATTAGATTGTCATTAAAGAGGACCTAATTAAAGTAGTTCTTGATTTTTTTAAGGGAAGTATCCTTCCCAAATATTTTTCTAGCACCTCCATTATTTTAATTCATAAAAAAGACAATTCTGAAGTTCAGAGTGATTTTAGGCCGATTAACCTTTTCTTTTTTCTTTTAATAAACTTATCTCTAAGATTTTGGCTAAAATATTGAGTATAAATCTCCTTAAAATTATTTCCCCCAATCAAAGTAGTTTTGTTAAAGGGAGATCCACTTTTGATAATATTCTTTTAGACTAAGAGATGATCCATGATTTGAATGCCAAAGTTTATATGGTAACGCTTTTAGGCTTAACATTTTCAAAGCCTAGATAATATTGGTTGGGTTTTTCTATATAAAATTCTAGCTTTATTTGGGTTCTCTAATCAATTTATTGCATTAATTTAGAATGGAATTAATAATTCTTGGTTTTCTATGCTTCTTAATGGTGAAGTGCATGGTTTTTCTCCTCTTCTCATGGCTTAAGGCAAGGTGACCCTCTTTCTCCTAATCTTTTCATTTTTCTATCAAGTATTTGGGGACTCCCTTATATAGAGGCATGAAAAGAACTTTATTTGATGAAGTTATTCAGAAAATAAATAAGAAAATCTCCTCTTGGGAATTTCATTTACTTTTCTTTGGTGCTAGACTTATCCTGAACAAAAGTACCCTTTGTTCTTTGCCTATGTATCTCTTGTCTACTATTGTCCCTACCCGTTATATTATTAAAAGGATTAATAAATTTTTTAATAAATTTTTTTGGGGATCTAATATATCTACCAAAACATTACATTGGGCTAGTTGGCATAACTATTGTGGTACTAATAATGAAGGTGGTTTGGGTTGCAAAACCTTAGAGGATTCTATTAATTATTTTTCTTATAAAATGTGGTTAAACTTTAGAAATAAAGATAGTTACTGGTCGAAGTTTAAGCATGCTAAATATTGTCAGGAAAAACACCCCCTAATTCATGCTTTCAAATTTGGGGATTCTCCTATCAAGAGATAACTTTGTAATATCAATTGGAGTGTTGAAAATTTAATTTCCTAGGGTATCAATTCTGGTTACTCATTTTTTTTGCAAGACAACTGGCTTGGTCATGGCTTTATTGATTCCCTTCTCAATACTCATTCCACTGTGGTACTTAAGGTTCATCAGTTACTTATCAATAATAATTGTGTTGTGGCTCAATTGAATAACCTTGTCCCTAATGTGGTCATTGACAAAATCCTTAAAATTTGCCCTCACCCTAATGAACCCAACCAAATTCTTTTCAAAATTTCTTCTTCTAGGGATTTTGTTTTTTCAGGATTTGTGGTATCAATTTTGTGGTTGATTTTTTTGTTTTTATTTTGCTTACTTTCCTTCATTATTGTAATAGTTAGGGCATTTATCTCCTTAATTTATTATAGCATCTTTGAGCATTAGCTTAGAGATTTACCCCCTTTAAGGACTTTGTACTTCTTTCTTTGTGGCAATTAAATTTTCCTAACTTCCTTCAAAAAAAAAACAAAAATCTTAAACCCTAAACCTTAAAACTCTAAACCCCAAACCCTAAACCCTAAACCCTTAACCCTAAACCCAAAACCCTAAACCTTAACACTAATCCCTAAAATCTACAACCCTAAACACTAAACATCTAAACCCCAAACCCCAAACCCTAAACCCTAAACCCTACACTATAAACCCTAAACCCTAAAAACCTAAAAAATTGAAACCAAAACAAAATAAATCCTAAAAATAAAATAAATAACAAAACCTAAACCTAAATAAAATAAAAAAATAAAATAAAATGAAAACCTAAACTAAAACTTAAACCTAGACCTAAACCTAAACCTAAACCTAAATCTAAAAATAAAATAAAATAAAAAATTAAAACTAAAGTAAAATAAAATAAATAAAAACCTAATGTAAATAAAATAAAATAAACTTAAGAATAAAAAACCTAAATAAAATAAAAACTAAACTTAAAATAAAAATAAAATAAACCTAAAATAAAAACAAAATAAAAGCATAAACCTAAAAATAAAACCTAAAAATAAATAAATAATAAAACCTAAACCCTAACTTAATAAAAAAATTAAACCTAAAATAAAAATAAAATAAACAAAATAAAATAAATGTAAACTAAAATAAATAAAACCTAAACATAAATAAAAAATAAACTAAACCTAAACCTAAAGTAAATAAAATAAAATAAACTAAAAATAAACCTAAACATAAACTATAAAAATAAAACCTAAAAATAAACCTAAAATAAAAACCTAAAACCTAAATCTAGAAAAATAAAATAAAAACCTAAACCTAAACGTAAAAATTAAAAATAAAACCTAAACATAAAAAATAAAATAAATATACAACTCAACGAAAAAATAAACCTAAACCTAAACCTAAACCTAAAAAATAAGCTAAAATAAATAAACCTAAAATAAATACACTAAACTAAATAAAAATAAAAAATAAACATAAATAAAAAAAATAAACTAAAATTAAATAAATAAATAAACCTAAACCTATCAATTTACTTAATTTATAAAAAAAACCTAAACCCTAAACCCTAAAAGTAAACTAAGAAAACCTTAACCTACTAGTTTATGTAATTTAAAAATAAACCTAAAGTAAAACCTGAACCCTAAACCTAAAACCTAAACCCTAAACCCTGGAAAAAAAACCCCTAACCCTAGACCCTAAACCCTAAAACTAACCTTTAACCCTAAACCCTAAACCCTAAAACCCTAAACCCCAAACCCCAAACCCAAAACTCAAAACCCAAAACCCAAAACCCTAAACCCTAAATCGTAATCCCTAAACCCAAAACCCTAAAGCCTAAAAAATAAACCCTAAACCCTAAACTTACAGCCTTAAATCCTAAACCCTAAACCTTAAACCTTAAACCTTAAACCTTAAAAACCTAGAAACCTAAAACTAAAAACTAAAATAAAAATAAAACTCAACTAAAAAAACCTAAATTTTAACCTAAACCTAAAAAAATAAACTAAAATAATAAACATAAACTAAAATAAATAAACTAAACCAAATAAAAAAATAAATTAAACCAAAATAAATAAAAAATAAACTAAGTAAACTAAATAATCCTAAACTACCTTAATTTTTTAAAATAAACCTAAATCCTAAATCTAAATCCTAAACTTTAAACTAAACCCTAATCCCTAAACCCTAACCCTAAACCTAAACCTAAATGAAGTTTAAACTAAACTAAAACCTAAACCCTAAACTTGAACTTAAATGATAAACTAAAACTTTAAACCTAAACTATAATCTTGACCTAAACCTAAACTAAACCTAAAGTCGTACACTAAACCATAAACCTAACCTAAACACTAAACCATATCTGATCCTAAACCCTAAACTTAAACCTACAACCTAAACCCTAAACCCAACCTAACTCAAAACAAAACCTAAACCCTAACCTATAAACCTAAACTAAAGTTTAAACACTAACCTAAACTATAAACCTAAACTAACCTAACCCATAAACTTAAAACCTAAACCTAAAACCTTCACTAAAACCTAAACAAACCTAAACCTAAACTAAAATAAAAAATAAAATCAACTAAAAATAAACCTAAACCTAAACCAAAACCTAAAAAATATACGAAAATAAAAAAATTAAACTAAATAAACTAAACTAAATAAAAATTAAAATTAAAATAACTAAAATAAAAAAAACTTTGTGAACTAAATAAACTTAAACCTATCAATTTAATTAATTTTTTTTAAAAAACCTAAACCCTGAATCCTAAACCCTAATCCCTAAACTAAACTCTAAACCCTAAACCTACAAAATTAAACCTACAACCTTAAAATTTAAACCCTAAACCCTAAGGTCTAAACCCTAAACCCTAAACCCTAACCCTAAACCCTAAACCTTAAACCCTAAAGCCCTAAACCATAAACAATAAATCTAAATCCTAAATCCTAAACCCTAAACCTTAACCTTAAACACTAAACCATAAACCCCAAACCCTAAACCTAAACCTAAAGTAACTAAATAAATTAAAAAATAAACCTAAACCTTAAAACCTAAATCTAAACCCTAAGAATGGGCAGAGCATTGATGGCAGGAACATCACCATCAATCAGGCTTAGTATAGATCTAGTGGTGGAGGCGAGAGCAGAGGCGACGATTATTGTAGTGGTGGTGGGGGATCTGGAGGTGCTGGCGGATATGGAGGTGGAGGTCAGAGCAGTGGTGGTTATGGTGGCGAGAGGAGCGATAGAGGTTACAGCCATGGTGGTGGAAAATGGATAGATCAGGGATATGATGGTGGATCCCGCTACTTGAGAAGACGGGATGGTTCTAATGAGAACTGGAGAAATTGAAGAATGACCAATCCAATCTACTGCTTATGGAACTGTGTATTTACATTAGAGATGGTTCTAGTTTTCTAGGGTTTTTAATTTTCTCTATGCATGCTCATTTTTTATCTATGTCATCGCTTGTGTCTTAGAAAAACTTGGTGTGTTAATTAGTTGATGAAATCAAAAAGGGGAAATGTTGAATCTGAATTTATTCTCTGTTAATAAAAAAACAAAAAACTATAAACCCTAAACTAAAACTTGAACCATAGACCTAAAGCCTAAACCCTAATCCTTAAACCCTAAACCCAAAACCTTAAGCCATAAACCCTAAACCCTAGAACCCTAAACACTAAACCTTAAACCCTAAAACCTAACCCTAACCCATAAACACTAAACACTAAACCCTAAATCCTAAACCCTAAATCCTAAACCCCAAACTCTAAACCCTAAACTCTCAACTAACCCTAAACCCTAAACCATACATCCTAAACCCTAAAAAACTAAATACCTAATCCTAAACTAAATAAAACTAAAAAATAAACTAAATAAAAAACCTAAACCAAAATAAAATGAAAAAAATAAAATAAAAACCTAAACTAAAAGCTAAACGTAAACCTAAACTAAACTTAAACCTAAAAAGAAAAGAAAATAAAAAATTAAAACTAAACTAAAATAAACTCAATAAAAACCTAAACTAAACTAAAAAATAAAAAACCTAAGTAAAATAAAAACTAAACCTAAAATTAAAATAAAATAAACTTAGAATAAAAAAAATAAAATAAAAACTAAATAAAAACATAAACCTAAAAAAATAAACCTAAAAATAAATAAAAAATAAAATCTAATACCCAACAAAAAAAACCTAAACTTAAAAAAAATAAAATAAACCTAAACTTAAACTAAAATAAACTAAGCTAAAATAAATAAAACCTATACCTAAAAAATAAAACAAAAATAAATCTAAACTAAAAATTAAACCTAAACCTGAACCTGAACCTAAACAATAAGCTAAATAAAAAAGCCTAAATTAAAATAATTAAACCTAAAATAAATAAACTAAACTAAATAAAAAATAAACCTAAATAAAAATAAAAAATAAAATAAATAAACTAAATAAACTTGAACCTTACTAGTTTATTTAAATAAAATAAAAATATAAAAGTAAAAGTTTAAAAAAATGTCGTGATCCTAAACCCGAAACCCTAAAACTAACCCTAAACCCTGAACCCTAAACCTACACCCTACAACCCTAAACCCTAAACCCTAAAACCCTAAACCCTAAACCATAAACCCTAAACCTAAAACCTACAACCATAAACTAAACCTACAACCTAAACCTAAACCTAAACTCAAACCTAAAAAAACTAAACCCTAAACCATAAACCATAATCCCTAAAACCTAAACCCTAAAACCCTAAACACTAAACCCTAAACCTTAAAACCTAAACCCTAAACCCTAAACTAAACCTAAACCCTAAACCTTAAACCCCAAATCCTAAACCCTAAACCCTAAACCACAAACCCTAAACCTTAAACCCAAAACATAAAATGCAAAACCCAACCATTCGTTCAAGCAGCTTCTCTCTCTTCCAATATTTTGGTGCTCTAGTGAAATTCATTTCCCTTGTGGAGGCATGTCCCTCTATGGTTTTTTCTATGGCAAATCTAGATGTTGCTTCTATTTTGGCAGGCTTAATCTGCATTCAGCTTCTCATGTCATGCACTTATGTTGATCATGGTTGCAATTTCTACTTCCCCGTGGGGAAATCTTGATAATCGGACTGCTCCTACTAAGGATTCTAGTTCTTTGGGAGTTTCTAGCATAAATCCATCACTGGTTTTGAAATCATTCAAGGATGTTCTTGTTGGAAAGACTAATTATGCTGGTGAGTCTCTCAAGCTTGTTTCAACTTCTTTCTAGGGTGTACCCATAATAATGTGTTCTAATTTGGTTACTGAAAGGCTTGCAAAATCTTTTGAATTTATGTTGGTGAGTAAGTTCGCATTACATCATCCTACTTTGGAGAATATTCGATCTTTCTTCCATAGTTTGAAGTTTTCTGGAATTTTTTCAGTCAGATTGATTAATTTTTGTCATGTATTGATCCAGCTTTCCAATGATTTGGATTACTCTCATGTTTTTCCTCATCGCACATATTTTGTTTTCAATTGTCCAATGAGATTACTGAAATGGATGACGCTATTTGATATTAAAGAGGAATCTCTTATTCTTCCAGTTTGGATCTCTCTTCCCAATTTGTGTGTCCATTTCATTAATCATGAATTTCTTTTTATTATGGGTATGCTATTTGGTCATCCTCTTCAAGTTGATCAAGTGATTGCTTCTAATACCCGCCCCTCTATTACTCAGATTCTAGTCAAGTTGGATATAGCTAAAAAATTTCCTAAAGAAATTTGGCTAGGATCAGAGAAATATGGATATTTGCAAAAATTAGAATTTGAGAATTTTCCTATTTTTTGTTCCAATTGTAAAATTCATGGTCATGGGTTTTCAAATTATTTTGTGGTTCACCCTCACCTTAAGAAACTAAAATTGGCTAATAATAATTTGGATCCCAACCTTAAGGTTCCCTAGATTAATACACATAAATTTATCTTTATGGACATATCTTTACCTGAAACTGAGAGACATTTTCTTGATCCACCCACTACTCCTGTGGAAAATGTTGTGGCTCTTAAGCCTCATTAGTTTTTGGATGTCCGTCATGTTAATAAGGATGCCTTACCCCTCAATGGTTCTATATAGTTGAATGCCCCTAATATTGGTAATAATATAGATAATAAGACTATTCTCCCTTTCTTATTAATGTTAATTTTAATGCTAATAAATACTTCTCCCATATTCCTTTTCATTTCCAAAATATGTGTCTAATAGATGATAGATTTTTCAATGTTGTTTCTAGTCACTGGGGAGAACCTCTCCATCCCAATGACTCTATTTTTGGGATGAAGAGATTATGGTTCAAATTAAAAAGACTTAGATAATGCCTTTCTTGTTGGAATAAATAATATTTTAAGAATTTTTTTTGCCAATATTAATAAAATGGAGAATGAGGTGATCGCTTTGGAAGAAGCTGTTGTTAATGACCTTTCTAAAATTCTGATGTTGGCTTAAGCTAAACATAGGTTGACTTGTTTTTAAGATATGGAGGAGACCTATTGGTGGCAAAAAGCCTCTATGAAATGGATCTCTAATGGCAATCGCAATACTAAATATTTCCATGTCATGGTTAAAAAGAAAAAAAAGTTATAAACCACATAGATAAAATTAAAATCAATGATGGGTTTTAATGTTCAAATAAAAAGGAGCTTATTGAGTATGATGTCCTCTTTTATAAAGAGCTTCTGAATAAAAATGTTGCTTATGATGATATTTCTTAGCCTGAAGTTATACCTAATCTTATTTTAATGAGGAGAATAATATGCTTTCTTTCTTACCTTCCGAGAATGAAATTGCTGATATATTGCAAAGTATGAATAAAGACTCTATGGTTGGGCCTGATGGTTATACTACACTTTTCTTCCAAAAATGTTGGATTGCCATTAAAGAGGACCTAATTAAAGCAGTTCATGATTTTTTTTAAGGGTAGTAACCTTCCCAAATATTTTTCTAGCACCCCCATTATTATAATTCCTAAAAAAGACATTCTTGAAGTTTGGTGTGATTTTAGGCCGATTAGCTTTTGTTCTATTTTTTTTAATAAACTTATCTATAAGATTTTGGCTAAAAGATTGAGTATCTAAAATTATCTCCCCAATCAATCAATTTTGTTAAAGGGAGATCCATTTCGATAATGTTCTTTTAGCCCATGAGATAATCCATGATTTGAATGCCAAAGTTCATGATTGTAACTTTCTTTTAAACTTAACATTTTCAAAGCCTATGATAATACTAGTTGGGTTTTCATATAAAATTTTGGCTTTATTTCTCTAATCAATTTATTACATTAATTAAAAATGGGATTGAGAATTCTTGGTTTTTTATGCTTTTTAATGGTGAAGTGCATGATTTTTTCTCCTCTTCTCATGGCTTAAGGCAAGGTGACCCTCTTTCTCCTGCTCTTTCACTATTGTTGTGGAATATCTTTCTAGATTTCTTGAGCATATGTTTTGTAGAATGCCTCACATGTTCTACAGAACTATTGGTGGGTTTCCTATTTCTTACCTTAGTTTTGCTGATGATTTCATTATATTTTATAATGCCACCACTCATCACATTAAAAAATTATGTAAGTTCTTAAATCAGTTTGGTAGGGAGAGTGGCTTGAATATCAATCCTGATAAAGGTTATTTTATTATTAGCTCTTCTATTTACTTATATAAGATCAATGTTATCATGAACATTATGGGTTTTTCTAATCAAAATCTCCCTATCAAGTATCTGGGGACTCCCTTATATAGAGGAACGAAAAGATCTTCTTTATTCAATGAAGTTATTGAGAAAATAAATAAGAAAATCTCCTCTAAGGAATTTCATTTACTCTCCTTTGGTGCTAAACTTATCCTATCAAAAGTACCCTTTGCTCTCTACCTATGTATATCTTGTCTACTATTGTCCCTACACGTTCTATTATTAAAAGGATTAATAGACTTTTTAATAAATTTTTTTGGGGATCTAATAAATCTACCAAAAGATTACATTGGGCTAGTTGGCATAACTATTGTGGTACTATTAATAAAGGTAGCTTGCAAAACTTAAAGGATTCTATTAATTATTTTTCTTATAAACTGGTGGAACTTTAGAAATAAAGATAGCTACTAGTCATAGTTTATGCTAAATATTGTGGGAAAACACCCCCTCATTAGTGCATTCAAATCTGTGAATTCTTCTATCTTGAGAAGACTTTGTAGTTTTAATTGGAGTGCTGAGAATTTAATTACCTGGGGTATCAATTCTGGTTACTTATTTTTTTGGCAAAATAACTGGCTTGGTCAGGCCTCTATTGATTTCCTTCTCAATACTCATTCTGCTGTGGTGCTTAAGATTCATCAATTACTTATTAATAATAATTGGGATGTGGCTCAATTGAATAACCTTGTCCCTAATGTGATCATTGATAAAATCTTTAAAATTTTCCCACACCCAAATGAACCTGACCAAATTCTTTTCAAAATTTCTTCTTCTAGAGATTTTGTGTTTAAGGATGTGTGGCATTTTATAAGATTTTAATATCAAGAGTCCTTGGTTTTTACTAAAAATCTGGAATAATAGTGTCCCTATTTTATTGTCGGTCTTAACTTGGGACATTCTTAAGCATTATATTCCTGTGGATGCTACTCTTTTAAAAAAAGGATTCCACCTGCCCTCTAAATGTCACTATTGCTATCACATTGAAAGTGTGGATCATGTTTTTATGAATGGCCCTATTACTGCTAGATTGTGAAATTGGTATGATAATATTTTTAATACCTTCCATTTTAATGGTTCAATTTTTGTTATGCAACTCCTTGAAGCATGTTTCTCTCATACTTCTAAGGGTCATGTTAAAATTATCTTAGCTATTACTATTCTTTGGTATATTTGGATGGATGGAAATGATGCAAAGCACTGTAATATTTTTATAAATTATAATCATATCATTGTTAAGATCCAAATATAAAATTTTGTCTTTTTAAAGCCAAGGAATTCCTTGGCTTGGAAATCTTTTTAATATTATTTTAAAGACTAAAAAGATGTCGATGAGAGAAAGAGTTTGTTGGTTCCTATATTTAAGAATAAAGGTGATGCACAATAGTGTGCAAATTATAGAGGAATTAAGTTAATGTGTCATACATTAAAATTATGTGAGAGAGTAATTGAGCATAGGTTACGATGTGATACAAAAGTTTCTCACAATCAATTTGGTTTCATGGCAGGTAGATCTACTATGGATGCTATACATTGTTAAGAGGTTTGGTGGAGAAGTATAGAGAAAGTAAGGAGGATTTACATATGATATTTATTGATCTAGAGAAAGCTTATGATAAAGTTTCAAGAGATATTCTTTGGAGAGTTCTAGAATAGAAAGGAGTTAATATTGGTTATATTCAAGTCATTAAGGATATGTATAATAGAGATGTTTCTTGTGTCCAAACACAAGGAGGATTGACAAAATATTTTGCATTTCACTTGGATTACATCAAGGATCAGCTTTAAGCCTTTATCTTTTTGCTTTAGTTATGGATGTTCTTACTAGGCATTTACAATAAGATGTACCTTGGTGTATGCTTTTTGCTAATGACATTCTTCTTGTTGATAAGACTAGAGAGGGAGTCCAAGAGAAACTTGAATTATGGAGGTCAACTTTAGAGTCTAAAGGTTTTCATTTAAGTAGATCTAAAACTAAATTTATGGAGTGCAATTTTAGTTGTAGAAGTTCTAGTGGTAGTGTTGTGATATTAGGTGAACAAGTCATTAATAAGAGTGAGGTTGATATTTAGGCTTTATTTGTTCAAAATGATGGTGAAATAGATGGAGATGTTATTAGAATTCAAGTTGGATGGTTGAATTGGAGGAATGCATCTCCTGTGATTAGTTTCACTTAAACTTAAAGAAAAATTTTATAAGATGGTGGTAAGACCAGAATGACGTATATGGTGAATGTAAAAAAGAGAAGCATAAGACTAAGTTAAGTGTTACAGAGATGAGGATGCACAGGTGGATGAGTGGTTTTACTCTTAGAGATACAATGCAAAATGAGTATGTTCGGGAACAAGTTGGAGTAGCTCCGGTGGCAAATAAGATTAGAGAGTCACCTTAGATGGTTTGGCCACATAAAGTGTCGGCAGTCTGATGACCCGATTAAGAGAGTAGATGCATTAGATTTGCTTTATGTTAAGAAAGGTAGAGGTAGACCTAAAAGACTTGGTTAAGATGTACAAAAAATGACCTTAGTATATTTGAATTAAATGAGAATTTGACACATAATAGGACACAATGGAGACGAAGGACTCATATAGCCGACCCCACTTAGTGGGATAATAGCTTGTTTTTGTTATTGTTATTGTTGTTGTTGTTGTTGTTGTTGTTGTTGTTGTTATTGTTGTTGTTGTTGTTTAAAGCCAATATTCTTACTCCCTCCAATTTTAAAAGATACAAGTTTGTGGCCTTGAAATTTGGGATTAACCTCCCTCCTTGTAATATCTCTCCCACCCAAAAAACTATCTATTAGATTAAACCTAATTATCATTACATTAAGGTTAATACTAAAGGTTCAATCTATAATGGTTAGTGTGGTTATTGTGGGATTTTGAGAGATCACGGTGGCAAGGTTATTTCTTCTTTTGCTACCCCTTTAAAGCCTTGTTCTATTTTATTTGCTAAACTTAAAGGTATTCATCATGGCATTTAAATTTTTTTACAACAAGGCATTCATAATATTAAGTTTGAAGTTGATGATCTCCTTCTTTTAGAGTTACTTAAGTCTAATTCCCATGGCAATGCTAAGTGTTTTATTTGCTTAATCATACTAGGAGACTTTTTGCTAAGCTAGATTTTCAAATTTCTCATATTTATAGGGAAGGCAATTCTTGTGTTAATTTTCTTGCAAAAATGGGGGCCAAGTTTTCATGTTTGAATTTTTTTTCCAGTGATGATCTTCCTTTCCTCTTAAGGGATCTTGTTAATCTAGATAAAATTGGATTGCCTTACCTTAGAAGCTTTTAGCTTTTCCTTCCTCCTTTGTGACTTTGGCTTTCTCTATGGTGATGTTTTTTTTCTAGGAACAGGTTATTTCCTCTGTCGGTTTGGTCTTGAGTTGTCTCTTCACTTAAACTTTTTTTTTATTTTTTCTGTATGTGCTCTTCCTATCTGTTGGATTGGTTGAGGTTGTTTTTCCTTCCTTTGGTTTCTTGTTGTAGTTTTTGGTTTATGGTTTATTTTCTCTCTCAACCTGGTAGATATGTTTTCAGCAAGTGGAGGCTGATAGGTTTTGCTGGTGTTCTGGTTGGTGTGGTTCTCTCTTTCTGTTTGCCCCTTGTTTTGGTGGTTTCAGGTTATTTTGTTGATGGGCAAGGTAGTCTTCATGGTTTTTTTTTGTTCTCTTTTGTAGGGTTTTCTAGTTTTGGTAATTTATTGGTTGGATCTCTCTGTAGCCTAGTTTGTTTGGTTTGGACTTTTGGTTATGATGTCCGCTATGGGTTTTTTCTCTTCATTTGCTCCACTGGATTTGTTACTTACCTTTGGCTCTGGTTCTCTTTTCTGGTGGTTATTTTTCTGAGTTTTTGTAGAGTGGTTGCTCTATGGTTGGATGACTGATCACCTATTTATTTAGATTAGGGTGGTTATTCCAGGTGCTTTTGGATGTCCATTCTCTCACGAGTTGCACCCTTCTCACCTGCTCCTATCGTTTGGGTTTATCTATGTTATTTTGGGTGTGGGATTCTTGGTTGGGGTTTGTTCATCGGATTGTGGTTTTTGGCAGCCATGTTTATCTGGCTATTGGTCCTGTTGCTAAGATTGGTTGGGTGCCCTTGAGGGCTATTTGCTGCTTTATTGTAGCTTGGAGTATGAACAAGAAGAATTTCATCAACAAAAAGCATACACTAAGGTACATCTTCCTATAAATGCCTAGTAAGAACATCCATAACTAAAGGAAAAAAGATAAAGGCTTAAAGCTGATCCTTGATGTAATCCAATTGAAATGGGAAAATATTTTGTCAATCCTCCTTGTGTTTGGACACAAGTAATAGCTCTAGTATACATATCCTTAATGACTTGAATATAACCGATATTAACACCTTTCTATTCTAGAACTCTCCAAAGAACATCTCTTGAAACTTTATCGTAAGCTTTCTCTAAATTAATAAATATTATATGTAAATCCTCCTTACTTTCTTTGTACTTCTCCATCAAACCCCTTAACAAATGTATAACATCCGTAGTATATCTTCCTGGCATGAAACCAAACTAATTGTGAGAAACTTTTGTGTCACATCATAACCTATGCTCAATTACTCTCTCCCATAATTTTAATGTATGACACATTAACTTAATTTCTCTATAATTTGCACACTGAGCATCACCTTTATTCTTAAATATAGGAACCAACAAACTCTTTCTCCACTCGTGTAGCATCTTTTTAGTCTTTAAAATAACATTAAAAAGATTTGTAAGCCAAGAAATTCCTTGATCTCCTAAACTTTTCCACACTTCTATTGGAATATCATCAGGTCCTATTGCTTTTCCACATTTCATTTCTTTAAAGCTTCTCTAACTTAAGATTTACTAATATGAAGATAAAAATAAAATTCTTTATTTTTGTTTAGGGTATTTAGGTTCCTAAAATAAATCATACATTTAGATCCTTCATTGAAAAGTTTATCAAAATATCTCATCCACCTATTTTCAATATCCTTTTCAAAGAAAAGCACTTTATTATCTTCATCCTTAATACACCTCACTTGAACTAGGTCTTTACTTCTCCTATCTCTTTGATTGGCTAACGTACACAAACATCTTTCACCTTCATCCTTAATACAAAGTAAAATAATCTCAAATAAGTAAAAAATAAACTATATAAACTAAGTAAACCTAAACCTACTAGTTTACTTAATTTAAAAAAAACCCTAGTCCCTAAGAATGGGCATAACCTTGATGATAAAAACATCACCGTCAACTAGGCCTCTAGATCCGTAGTGGGAGGCTAAGAAAAGCAACATTATCATAGTGGTGGTGGGGATCTGGAGGTGCCGGTAGATATGGAGGTGGGGCATGGTGGTTATGGAGGTGGGTGGACCAATGAAGGTTACAGCTGTGGTGGTGGCAGAGAGAGAGGTTGTGGATATGATGGTGGATCCCACTACTGGAGAAGCGGGGGGTGGTTATGTTGGGAACTGGAGAAGCTGAAGAATGATTGATCTGATCTGCTACTTATGGAACTATGTCTTTATAGTATAGACAATTATACTTAGCTAGGGTTTTTGATTTGCTCTATGGGTGCTCTTTTGATCTATGTCATATATCTTAGAAAACTTAGAATGCTACTTGGTTGATGAAATCAAAAGAAGAAATGTTGAATCTAAATTTGTTCTCTTAAAAAAAACCTTAAGTCCTAAAAAAACCCTAAACACTAAAACCTAAACCCTAAAACCTAAACCCTAAACTATAAATCCAAAACCTAAACCCCAAAAATAAACCCTAAATCCTAAAACCCAAACATAAACCCTAAACCCAAACCCAAAACTAAACCTAAACTAAACCTAACCTGAAGACTAAACCTCAACAAACTAACCTAACCTTGACCTAAACCTTGAAAAGATGTCATTAGATCTAAAGAATGACCTAATTTTATATAGTATTTTAGATTTTGAGATTGTATTAGATTTAAATACATATATTTAGCATGAATCATGATATGTAGTGATGTGTTTTGGATGGATGTTTTGAAAAGTACTTGGTATAGTATGTTTATATCAATATAAATCATAAAAAAAATTGATTTAATAAACCAGATGATGAAATTTGTTAAATTTGAAATGGGAATTAAGTTATAGTACAAAAGGTGTGCAACGCCACTTGTAGTAAAAAAAGTAAGATTTTATGTTCAAAATAAATATTATTTGTTGTAGCATAGTATAGCATCATATATCATAATATATTATTGTTTTAGTATTTTATAATCATGTAGTTGAGCCAACACTAGCATTATTTATAAAAATGTTGATTTATACTTTAAAATGGTGGAATTTGGCCAAATTCATAATAGGTAAATCATGGCATCGTAATATATTCTTTCAATTTAAAATATGTTAGTGATACGACTAAAATATATAGTTTTTTATTATTTAGATTAATTTTGTGATTTTTTATCTGAAGTAATCCCATGTTATGTGATATGCAATATAATATAATATAATATAATATAATATGTTATAGTGTATTATAATATAGCATTCCATAACATATTGTAGCATCATGTGTTATAGCATACTATTATGTATTACTACTTATTGTTTAGCATATTTTAGTTTGTTATAGTATGATGTAGTAGAGTTTGTACTAGTATAACTCATAAAAAATATTAATTTATAAGCTGAGATGATGGGATTTGGCCAAATTTAAGGTAAGCTTTAGGGAACATCATTGGGGTGTGCTATGGTGTCATTTAATCAAAAGAATGGAATTTTGCATCCAAAATAAATGTTCATTTTTCTACCAAATTTTATAAATTTTTTTCTTAAAGTGATTCATTTTAAGGTGTAATGTAATATAATATATTATATGAAAGCATATTAAAATATAATGTACATAACAATATAACTTCACATATATATGAATGTGGTGGTGTGTTACTAAATGTTATTGTACATTTTAGTATATTTTACTTTGTTATTATACATTGGGTCAAAAGTCACAGAAATATTAATTTGAAGGTTGAGATGGAATGATTTCACTAAATTCATGGCACACACCAAGAAGCAACACAAAAATTATGCTACTTTTTACCATTTCTAATAGAAATATAATAATTTTGCATCCAAAATGAACATTATTCATATTTTGAGAAATTTTTATTATTTATTTATTTTAAGTGATTCTAATGTGTAATGTTAGACAATATATTATATTATGGCAAATTATAATATAACATCATATATTATAATATAATATAGTGTGTTAATTCACACTATAATATGTTTTGCATGATATTATATAGTTAGTGTGAGCTTGCACCATCATAAATCATAAAATGTTGATTACAATGTTAAGATGATGTAATTTGAAGGAATACATTGTTAGGCTTTTGGTTGAAGTATTAAAGGTGTGCATAGGAGAAGAAATAATATTTGATGAGAACTCCATGTCAAGGACATGGAGGGAGATCCGCTAGGGGATCACACATGCATTGAATATGACATGTGTGGGGTCTATGTCGAGGGCACAGAAGAATAAAATATGTTGGGGATAAGGTTTGAATTTTATTTGATTATATGATTTGTGGAAAAAGATCTGATAGGGATAAAACTCTATAATCTATCAAAGATTAAGATAGAATCAACTATAATTTATTTATTTTAATTGATGTGGAGGCATATCTGCTAGAGATATGAGCTCGAGTCCGCTGGGGACTTATGTCAACTCAAAAGTAGTTATGATTAATTTTATCTTAATTTCATGTGATTTGATATGGTTTGCTTGGTTTAGCTTGATTTTGAACTAAGGGCATATCCGCTGGGGATGTGAGCTTGGTCAAATTTCATAGATTTAATTTATGGACCATGTCGGTGTACGATGGACCCACTAAGAAGGGGCTATATAAAACTTGTCCTATCTTAGATTTACAAATCTAAAGGGATAGTCTATTGGCCATGTGGTAGAGCTAGCCAACCTAAGGGGTTTCCTTCCATTGTGCAATGACTTTGCTAAGAAGAAGGTGTAGCAGACTTACATCTTCTAGAGTAGGTAGCAACACTGGGTGACTAGCACAATAAATAGATCTTCACTTAAGGGCGACTATCGAGTGAATTCCATTGGGGACTTATATCAACTCAAGAGTAGTCATGTGATTCTTATAAGGAGTTATCCTTACACTGCCTTAAGGATAAGATGCCTTCTTGGGAAAGGGTACCACAAGGGGTGTCCTCCTAATCCACAAGTGAATATATATTTTTTGTTTATATATTTGCATGGACCCTATTGGTGTGCGAGGGACCACAGTGAAAGGGCTATGTCATCCTTGACCAATCTCAGATTTACTAGACCAAGGGAGAATTTGCACATCCATAGGATGGATTCTCCAACCACTATGGTGGTTACTTGAAAAGGGAAACTAACTGATAGTAACCCAGGTAGTGTATAAATGGGGTCACGAAGGATGTGATCTAAATATAGTGCCCATAGGGGAGGCGCTGCTAGGGGTAGTAACCTGAGCTCTAAAAAAAGCCTATAGGTGTACGATGGCCAACTCAAGGAGAAAGCGTAGCAGACCTACATTTGCCATGACTAGTGTGTCCTAAGGTGTAAGGACCAACCAACCTAAGGTGTATCCATCAGCATGAGTGGTGTATCTATCAGCATAGTGAGAAATAACTAACCTAAGGTGTCATCGGCGTGCAATAATCAATCTAAAAGAAAGCATGTAGCCTTACAACTTTCCAAGTGGAACTAATCATCAGGATAGTATATTGTCAGTGAGATAGATGCTATCTCACTTAGAGCGACTTACTAAGCGGGGAGCCTCGAGAAAGGATTGGACCCATACTTGAAGTAGTTTGTAGGGAAGGAACCGCTACAAGACTCATCCTAAACCTCAAATATACTCGACATATTTAGTGCATGATGGTTAATCAAGAACAAAGTGTAGTAGACTCACATCCTCTTAAATGAAGCCAAGATGAGGTAGCTTATCGGCCACTTAGTATAGCCTATGAAACTAATAAGGCTCTCATAAGTGTGCAGTGGACAAGGAAGGATAGCATGCAGACTTACATCCTCCAAAGTAAGAAGACCATTAGGGTGACACACTAGCAGGGCAACACGTCAGCCCGACCTGTAGCAGCTACTGAGTGAGGGTCGCTAGGGGTTTTATCTCAACTTAGAGTAGCTTGAGGCAAAATATATGTGTTTATTTTAAATGTTTGTGTATAGTTTGTGCTAATGATGTGTCGATGAAGGATAGAACATTGCTCAGGTTCCTTGCAACTATCTTAAACACATCATGGAAGATTCACAAATAAGAATACTTTCAACATGGAAGAGATTGAATTCAAAATAAAATTTTTATTGATGATAATTATTTTCAAACATGTTTTATAATATTTTTTTATGTAGAGCCTATTGATTGGAAGCATTGGGCGCTCTCCTTTATGACTAATAAGCTAATAAGATCCTCCTTAGTAGGCCTTCTCTATGGGAAAAGGGTCATCTTAAGTGGGTTAAAACTTGCCTCCCATCTTATGATGGGCAACAATCAGTCTTTTAGAACTAAAATAAGCTATCCTACTTAAAAAGCTCTAGGATGGACCTACTTGTTGTGAGCTTGAATCATTTTAGCTTTATACAACTCGAGATTTTTGCATGCCCACAGGCATCTCTCCTCTAAACCTTTAAGCTCTTATAACCATAAATTGACATTTTACTCTATTGTGATCTTGCTACTGCAGCTATCTTTAGTGATGAGAGTTGGACTTCTAATGGTAGAACATCTTTAGACTACTACACTAAGAAGAAAGGAGTAGACTTAATTGGACTTCTATATGTGGTGTAGTAGGCCCACAAGGCATGAACTAACTGCTCATGCCACTGTCGCTTTTATTGTTGAATGTCTTCTTTAGTATTTGGATGAGAGTTTTGTTGAAAGCTTTTGCTAAGCCATTTTCCCTTGAATAGTGAATGGTAGAATATCTCCTATCTATGTTGTGTCTTCGGGCAAAATTGTTGATCTGCTCTTTGAATGCGCATCATTATAAAATATAATTCATGGAGGCACCTCAACCTATATATGAT